>WAAG01028342.1:1654-52042 GCA_013390105.1 Tichodroma muraria | reverse complement strand
TTGTGAGCTTCCTGCCAAGGCTGCTGGAAAAAGGCTTGTCCAAAGATATTTTTTAATCCTCCTTAAAGGGATGAAACTTTCTTTTCAGATTCAGAATATCAAACAGACAAACAGCGCGCTCAAAGAAAAGCTTGAAGGTGGTATAGAACAATACAGACTTCCAGAGGTGAGATCATTTTCTGACCTTTGTTAATTGTGGAGATAAATGCTAATGGTGTACTTTGACTAACAGTTAATTCCTTATTGCACTTTTGAGAGATTTTTATGAGCTCAGATACAGGTGAAGGTATACAAATGAAGTTACCTGATTTTTGTTGTTGTTGTTGTTGTCTAGGTTGTCCAGAAATTTAATGCACGTTGGACCACAGATGAGCAGCTTCTTGCTGTACAAGGTATGGCACTACAGGTTTATTTGTACTTCAGTTGTTGATAATCAAAACCCTGCTGCATTTCAGCGCTGAGTTTCTCTTCAGTGGCTAAGGAAGGAGGACTTCAACACTGCCATGTACTAATGCCCGAAGAATGTATTTGAACAAGGAAACAATATTCCCCCCTTTCCCTCCCTGGGCAATAAAAATGGCATCATATGAATGTTTGCAAATAGTGTCTGCTTGTCCAAGCTTTCAGAAAGTGAAATTCTGCTGGAGTCACTGCTATGATCTTTGCCTGTGTAACTTTACAAAGCAGTACAGGCAGATTTAAACAGGTCTTGTACATTTGACTCTGCCCATCTTGTACTACACCTCTGTTTCCTTCTCCAGGGCTGGTCTTAACTGTGTCTCTTGCACAGTTTAGATATTTTTTTTATCCTGGATTCAACTGAAGAAGATTTGAAACCTTGACAGAAGTTCAGCTTTGGATCTTTATGCTGTGACTTGAGGCTGATTTGTGGTCTTTGTGGAAATAACACTGCTTTTCTTTTTGTTGCTTTTAGCAATCAGGAAATATGGCCGAGACTTTCAGGCAATCTCTGATGTGATTGGAAACAAATCTGTGGTGCAAGTGAAAAACTTTTTTGTAAATTATCGACGTCGTTTCAACATAGATGAAGTCCTACAGGAGTGGGAGGCAGAGCACGGTAAAGAGGAGACAAATGGAACCAATAGCCAGAAGCCTGTAAAATCCCCTGATAATTCCACTAAAATGTCTGAAGAGGAAGATGAGGTAAATCCAGTTTAAAAGTCACATAAAATTCCCAATCTGAGCTCAGTTCAGATAGATGTATGTGTGTATTTATAGATACAGTCTTTGCAAAAGCCATTCTTGTCAATCTTCAGTCTGTGCATATTTCACTTCATCTGGATATACAATTCCAGTACTGATTTGGAGAATTGGGAAATCCAGGCTTGTATGAAAGTGGAAGGAGAACAGTAAATTTGCAGCTCTCTGGCGTATATTTATCTCATCAGAACATAGATGTTTTAATACCTCTTGCTGCTGAAACACCATGCATCTTTATCTCACTTGGATGTTTTCTCTGCACTCAGTTCTCTGAGTTCCTCTAGGTTTGGCTTTGTGGGACCATAGACTCTTCTGAGCCAAAGCTTGCTCTTTCATTTTTATCAAGTGGTTTCACTTGAGTGAAGGGAAGAAAGCTATAAGCAAGATGAGTGTGTGAAACTTCACTCTGGAATTATCTAAAGGCAGAGTTTCCTTAATTTTACAGCTGTTTCTGTAAAGGCAGATTCTAGGAACAGCCTCTCCTT
This sequence comes from Tichodroma muraria, assembly GCA_013390105.1. Classification (NCBI taxonomy): domain Eukaryota; kingdom Metazoa; phylum Chordata; class Aves; order Passeriformes; family Sittidae; genus Tichodroma; species Tichodroma muraria. The sequence goes on along the minus strand of WAAG01028342.1, from coordinate 50,336 downwards.
GATGGAGGTTCACAGAGTTAACACTTCTCCAAAGGCCATGTAGGTTTGAAATTAACTAAGAGACTGTAGTATGTTTAAGTATATAGTTAGTTACAAAAATTCAGTATTAACAATAAAGACTAATACTTAGTCTTGCAGAAGAAAACCATGGTAGAGGTTTGTGTGTTAAAAAGTCTGATCAAGGACTCCCTTTGACCTAATTTGTAAGACAACTTGGTGAAAAAGCTGTGTATTGTAAATGCAAGCACAGTCAATGGCGTAAGGCAAATTTTGGTTGTGCATGGAGTAAAGATTTTTCAGTGTGCTGTATATTTTTGTTGCTCTCATTACGACTGGATCACTTGGACATTGTCCTTCAGACACTCAAAAAGCAGAACTTCACTGCTTCACGAAACCTAAAAATATGCAATTCAAGGATGCTTATATTTGGGAACTAAGTCCAAAGGTATGACAGATGAACAAAACCAAACTCAAAAAACTTGCCTTCACAGGCATGTCTGGATGAAATTTTCCCATTCTTCCAGAACTGAAAGGTGGAGGCTGAGCAGCATTGGTGCTAGTACATAGCCACCAATTTGAAAGATATATGGCTCTTGTCACTGTCTTTTCCTGTGACCTTAGAATTATATATTGGTAATGCAGAGCTTTTCTTCTCTGAGCCCTCTGAGATTCTTCGTAGCTTGAAATACACCCTTGCTTCTGAAAGCTGGGGTCAAAAAAGGGGAGTCTCACTTGACATAGGGAAAAAATGGCTTCAGCAGGAGCTGGAGTGGGCTGATGTGGCCAGGTGTATGGATACTGGAGCACTGAGGATCCCAAACGAGTTGGGAGAGTGGAGGCATCACAGCAAGGTCTGGTAAAATTACTACTGAAGCAGCAGTTGTGATCCCCAGATTAGTGATGGAAAGTGCCCACTCTGGAGCAGACCAAGTGCTGAATGATGGGAAGCTGACCAAGAGAAGCCGTGAATGAAGTGCTCCTGCCTTCAGAGGTGCTGTGAGCACAGTGCTGACTGGGTGTCTGTCTCCATGGTTCTGGGGCCACAGTAATCTGGCCACAGATTACTGTGCCAATCTGACACAGTATTGTGTCAAATTGTTATGGCACAGTAGCAGTTATTGTGTCATAACTGTTGGGGTTATGACACAAGTCACCTGCATGGGCTGGGAGCGGGCTCCTGGTCCCTCTTTGTGCCGTGCTGCATGGCTAGTCTAGTCAAGTCAGGTGGACTCGGCAGTAGCCAGAGGGCTTTGGTGGCCTAACACTGTGATCCTTCAGGTGCTTTCTTCCCTGGCATGCCTTGACTGTCTAGCCACCAGCTTAGTGAAAGGTTCATCAGGCTTCTGAGGGCTTTGGGTTTTTCCATAGTAAGTGGCCATAGTTCCTTTTATTTGAAGGGTGAAGGTGAGGCTGCTGGTTATAAAGGTTATGCTGGTTGTATGTTTTGTCACTGTCAGTATACCATGGATTTGGGCTGAAGTTTGGAGATGCAAGAAAGCCTGTGTGTATTCATTTTAAACTAAATATCTGCTTTTTCTCCCCCCTTCCCTCCAGGCTACTTCTGTTCTTGATGTCAGATATGCATCTGCTTCGTGAGGAGGTGCTGTAGCCTAGAACAATTTGTGTTGACTACTGTGTTATCCAGGATATCAGGTATTAGCAAACCTCAGACAGCCATCTGCATCATATCTGTGGACAAGCAGCTATTACCAAAAAAAAGGCAAACGCTTCCAGTCCTGTGCTACATCTGCCTTAATCTCCCCTCATTCCTCCATACTGCCTCCACTTTCTTTCAAAAGCACCCAGGTAGCTCAGCTCTCCATTTCACCAACGTCATGCCTAAGCATGGGGACTTCTAGAACCAGTAACACCTGTCTATAAATTTTGACCAACCTGCAAAACAAGGAGCTCCTTAGCAGCCCCACAGTAACTCTACACATAGGAGTTCTTGTAATACTTGGTCCGTAGGGTATAAGTATGTATTGCTGCATGGCCTTGTGGTCTCCGCTTCCTGTGTATTCTTACGATGACACTATGATTAGTGAGCTTTCTATAAAGGAGGAGCCTGTGCACATGCCAGCCATGTCAGGTTTGTTCTGCAGTGACAGGACATGTTAGCAAGCAATCATGAATAATGCAAAGTGATAGAAAATGTTATTTCTAAGGTTTGGTCAGTCCAAGGTTGTAGATGTAACTCATTACACTTCTGGTTTGTGCAATTCTTTCCACTGTATTTGTGTGTTCTTGCTTCATAGAAAGCTCCCTAATTGAGCATTTTATTCCTGTATATTTTAATGGCTTTTATTTAGTGCAAAAGGGAATACTTAATCTGAAACCATTTGATACGCTATTTAACCCCTGGCATTCAGCATTTGCATTGTAACTTGTTAAGTGAGTGCTACACAACTTTCTTTTTCCTGATCCTCTATGGGATTAAGTCAAAACAACTTTCTCTGGTGCCTCTCCTTTTGGGGAATATGTGCCTTTTTGCATTTGGCTACCATAGATCACTTTCTGTCCCAGTGTCTCATTCCTCTGCAGAGCGCTGTTTGCCAAAGACATCAAACTGCTTCTCCCACTGGAAGTTTGGATGAGGGTTGGAGCAGAGAATTCAACCTTCAAAAGTTTTTGGTTTTTTGGAAGTGTAATGGGGAAGAACCAGGTTAATTTTCATTGGCCATTTTAACCCTTCTGAAGCACACATCGCTTTCATGTTCTGAACCAAAATATGCAATTTAAAATCTAAGAGGTGCTTTTCCAAATACTTGGTGCATGCAGCTTTCAAATCCCAGCCCTCTTCTTGGATGGCCCATGCTGTGGCCTATCTATCTGGCTTGAGCTGGAACTGTTCTTGCAAGTCCCATGGGAGGACTTGGCACTTTGAACAAGGTGGCTGCTGACTGCCGAGCAGACAGTGTCCAGGAAAGCTAGAAGCAGCAGTATTACTTCTTGTCCAATGGAAAGCTGCAAAATAACACTAGTCACAAAGCATTTAAAAATGGTTAATGGAATGATGTTGGAAGAAACCACCAGGTGTCTTTGCAGGTGAAGAAAAGGACCTTTCTTGCCTCTCTTCCTCTACAGAGGATTCAAGCCAAGATGGCACACAGCCATGTACAGCACCAGCCTTTCTTAACACAACTTGAAATGAGCTAGCCCGTGGCCTGGCCTGCAGCCGAGGATGGTGGAGCTCGGGCCGAGGCCTGCACTTGGTGCTGAGGTGTGGCTGCTGGGCTGTGCCGTGCTGTGTGCTGTGGTGGCTCTGCTCTCTGTACCCGAGTGGGGCGGGCTGATGCCAGCTGGGCAGCAGAGCTGGCTCTGGCACCTCCTGCAGTATGGTCACAGCCCCAGGAAAGGCAGGGGATGTGGCCTCTTGTAGCACTGAGTTGTGGTCTTAGCCTTGGGCCGTGTGTGAGGAAAGTAATTCAGTGTCAGAAACTGGGCGGCAACACGCAGGCACAGCACAGGCAGAGATTTCCTAGGGCAGGTTGGAGTGTGGAGCCCAAAAGAGCCTGTTCCAGGCACTTGGCAGCTGTTTCTGAGCAGTTCCATTCTAGTAGCTCCAGAGAGATCCTCCGAGGTGATGGGAGGATGGAAGGGATTCCCTATCCTCTGTATCGCTGTTTGTGTCTCTGCAGCTGTTGCTGTGAACTGGCAGCTCTGGTGGCTCAAACGTTCCTTCAGACCTGTGCCAGTTGGGGCTGGGAGTCCCTTGTGGGAAGGAATGCTAGGTGTTAGCCGGTGTGAATTAGGAATAAAGACCGGGCAAATAGCACTGTGAATCCAGTTGACAGTTGTGGTGTAAAGCAATGCTGCTCTTTAGAAACACTCTAGTATTAAACATTAAACCTCCTGCTGGTACCAATGCGTGGAGACAGGTCCTCACAGGTGTGGGAGTGGTGTAGGAGCTTACATCCCAGCTGGGGGGAGAACTCATCGGGAGAGGCTTCTGCTGGAGTCTTAGGTACCTCTGAGGACTTGTCATTGGTTTTTGCCCTCAAATCTGTCCATCTTATCAGAAAAGTTGTGTTTTGGCTTCATCCCCATGGGGTAGGGGGAAACGTGTATAATTTGTGATATTAGGAAGAAAAAAGTTGTTTAATTACTTTTCAGTTGACTGCTATCTTATTGTAGTTGATACATGCAATATAATAGCACTGTATTTTAAACGTTTAGTTTTTTTTACATTCTCTTGAACTATGTTTTTAAATGCGATAAAATCATTTTAGCTTTTGAAATGGTTTGACCTTGTTTAGGTAAAGACCCTCTTTCTTTTGTTAAATGGGTCAAGCATTAGATACATCAACTGGTTGAATTCTGACTAGAAGGGTCCACAAAGGTAACTGCATAAGATAAGAATATTCACTTAAATTTTGTTTCTTAAACTATCGATGTGAATGTCATAATTATATATATTTTGTGGAAAATGGGAAATTATTTCTCCTAAGTATAAGTTATTGTGCAAAATATGGTATCGTTAAAGAAAATGATAGTTTAAGTTTTAGTTTTAGAAATCTTAAAGATATAAAAGTGTATTGCATATGCATAAACAAATTTCATTTGTTCTATTTAATTTTTATGTAGTTGTGTAAAGTGCTAGGTAACTTCTTTTTTCACTTATCCATTAAAACAACCTTGTTACTTGAATATTCGTGTTTAACTGGTTTGAAACAGTGATCAATTTTTGTAATATAATCTTATAACCAAGGGAAAAAAATACACGCCTCAGTTGTGCTTAACAGTAAAGCAACAATGTACAATCAGATGCTTAAGACCGTAGTAGCCATACCTGGTAGTGCAACCACAATGGTTGTGTCTCAATATATTTAATACCAATGGGGATAATGGTTTCTTAATATATTTTTACAAGTTAGCAACCAGGAAGACCCCATAAATATCCACTAGAACACTTTTTTAATAGTTAAAATAAGAGTGAAACTCTTACTCTCTTAAAGCAATGTCCTGACAAACATTTTTCTTTCCTGTACAAATACATCAGAAACATTATGTATTAAAATATGCTCATTGTCACTTTAAATTTCAGTTTTTATTCTATGAAATCGCTAATATGCTGTTGGTATTCTTGCACACCAAATATGAGCCAAACAGTGCATTACACTAACTTGATCACTGGATTTGTGAACAAAAATCTCCAAGTCAATGAAATGCAAAAATATCATAGGAGTTTTTTTTTTTGATAATGCGTTTATTTTTCAAATTGGTATGAACTTACGCATAGCCCATTCAGTGATGAGTGGGCTGATATTTTACAAAAAAAAGAGAAAAATTATTTTATTAGCTCCAGCTTGTCTTCAGTAAGTCAAAATCTAGTGATCTTGTGCAATGCCCCTAAAGCAAATACTTTCTGCCACTCCCTGGATTAATGCAGCTTTTCCTGTTGATAGTAAAGCACAATTGCAGTGAAAGTTACAGTTCAGAAGATGGAAGGTCAGTATAGTCTATGCATGTTGTATAATAATGAGTGTTTACATTCATATTCTCCTAAAATAAAATTTATACTGGAGTGTATAGTATTCCATTATGTAGATTTTATCAATTTTGTTAACTGCTTATAGATTGCTTAAAAGAAGTTTTTTCAAGATTTTAAAAGATGTATAAGGTTAAGTTTGCAAATATAATGGAAATGCTGTATAGCTTTTGAAGTGATGAAATACTTGTTGGGATTTTAAAGAAAGTATGTTGTAATAATGCTGTTGTAAGTAATATTTTAAATGTCTTTTTTGCCTGTTTTCTATTATTCAGCACACTTACTGTGGTGAATGTTCATAGCATTATAAAATTGCTTAGCCACTGAAAAGTAACATTTGGTTTTGGATTATTTTACTGTATGAGGAATTATAGTGGGGTAAATTCCTTTGTGAAATTCTACATAATTCATTTTTCTATGATTTCCAATGTTTGCTGACATCAAATAAAATTTTTTCAAGCCATTGATGTAATAAAATATTTAGTAAAATGTTATTGATGTAAAGTGTGGTTCTGATGTATAAGTGACTCCCTACCTTCCAGATTTTGGTCAGGAGATGCAAAAGGGGTTTTCCCCTTCCTGACAGTGTCGTCCCTAAGATAAGGAGGGCCTGAAGAATAAACTGCTGCCTCTGTGCTTCATGTAAAAAGCATTGGCTGTACAAGTTAACAAGATTGTCATCTTTCAGATGAAAGAAACGCATTTAAAATACATTGGAAAAGGCAACACTTGCCCTCAAAGCTTAGTAGTGTGCAGTGCTGCTATTGAAGACCCTCAGAAGGGCAGGAAATTTTGCACCTTGGAATTCTCAGGAAGATCATGTTTTCTGTCTTCACATGCTGGGGTGCTGCTAAGCACTAAACACAGAAGCACAGATGAGACTTTGTGGGGCTGTTTGGGGGAAACTGCTTTGAGCAGGCAGGTCCCAGCAGTGCTCTGGGAGCCTGGGGTTAGCACAGGACAGGTGACAGGAAGTTCTCTGCTTTGCTCGTGTGTGTTAAGGGCAGCAGAACTCCTACAGCAGGACACTGGTAGTTTCCAGCTCTGCAGCCCAGGGAGGGCAGGAATTACTCATGCATTTCTATATTGTAAAGTGAAGTGGTAGGGAGGGAGATTGATTTGGGGTTTTGGAAGAACAAGCAGCATTTTTGAGAGCTGAGGGTGTTTCCTTACTGGAAAGCATTCCTTGTAATTTTCCTGCTGGTAGAGAATAAGGTACCAATATTGTAAGGTAACAGTCTGCTTTTTTAGGGGAGTTATTTGACTCAAAGCACTTAAACCTTCAATACAAACCAGCCCTTCTTGCCCATGTGTCCCCCAACCCCGAAATACAACAGAAACAAAATACAACAAAATAAAACAAAATAAAAATAAATAAAAAAAAAAATAGGAAATTCCTTTCAATCAGGGAGCATAAAAAGGTGAGGAAAGGGGACTCGCCCTGCCTGAACACATACTCTTCTGAGGAGTCTAGAGGCAAAGGTAGAGTAATGATAATACCATTGTTTTTGGAAATACAGGTGCTGTATCTGTTCCTGGTAATGGTATGTATTTGTAAAAGGGAATGCAGTATTGAATTAATGCTGTATTATTTCTGATAGCCTGTCCTATATGAACAAATTGGAAGCTAAACATGATGGCACCAAACACTTCTCCCTTAGAATAGGAGCTGCCTTGCAGGATGTGGTACAAGCCGGAGTTCAGGCTGAAAGGGAATTGTTCGCTGTTGGTGCTGCTAAGTGTGCCGAGATCTTAATATGATCCCCAGGAATCAGCTTTATGAAGTAAAAGTATAAACCTGGATTTAATTTCATAAACCATCTTCCAGTCTGAAAGATGCAGAGTGATGTTTGAGAAAGAAAACCAGGTATCAAACCTATTATTCACCTCTAAAGCATACTCTGTCTTAGCCACCCAAATAGCCTTTCAAGTAGTAAGAGCAAATGTAATTTCTATTTGTGCTTTTTAGTAAACAGTCAACAAAATGTATTTGTACAAACAAAAACAAACACATTTCTGCAAAGGGCCTGCTGATAGTGGTAGAGAAATTGTTAAAGAATTGCTGCAGAAGAACTAAGGAGGAATCACTGTAAAATTTTATGGGAACAAAATTTCTAAGGTTATCAAGAAGGGAGTTCTTGAGGACAGTGTAGAGGAGATCTGAACTTTGACAGATGGAGAAATCACCTGGAAGTTTCCCCTACTGAAAGAAGTCTATATGGAGGAAGGCTGCAGCCTAGCCTAACAAGGGCAGCAAAGGGCAGGAGTTTTTGATTTATGTAAAAACATTGACCAGGTAAGGAGTTCACACTGGGCAGATCAGGAAATGGGAGTCATGGCATGCTGACTTCTTCTTGGTAGCTGGAGACGAGGGTGAGGGAGAGGTGAGGTGTTTGTTCTGATTCTGGACGTGTTCTTAGTTTTCATGAAGGTAGTTTGCAACAGGAGAAGGTGTGTGGAATGATGGAAATGTGAGTGGGACATGCTTTTCCCTCTGTGCACTTTGGGGGCACAGACCTAATTTGTCTGACATCTAGTATATGAGACCATGGCTTAGCAAGACCTGGATAAGCTTTTGAAATGGAAGATGAGACTGTGTGTGACAAAACTGATTTCTATTAGAAAAAAATGAATAGAAGATCTCAGCAGCTGCAGACTTCTTGATGCCGCCTTGTGTATTCAAGGTTTAGAATAAGACACGATGGAAAGTGAATTAATGAACTAGAAGAATGGGTGCAGTGGGTTTGCCAGAGATCCACGTGTGCCTGACTAGTCTATGGCAAGGTGCAGGATTCATCAGTGGATAAGGATATCACTGCCTGAGCTCGCTGTCCAGAATCCCTTAGAGGGAAAAAAGCTTTTCTAGGGTATAATTAATTTAATCCTGAATTAGATGTTGAAAACTGATCTAATGTATTACATCCTGAAAGTGCTTATTCCCTTCCTTATTATAGATCAAGGTAGAGCCTAGGGCTCTGTCTCTGATGTGGGAGCTGGGCATTAACCACGCTGGTGCCGTGGCTGCCTGGGCTTAACCCAAGAGCAGTCAAGGACTTGGACCCCTCACTGCAGTGCTGGGCATTGTGCTTGGAGCTGGACAAAGAGATGTTGATGCCTCAGTCCAGTGCTTTGGAAAGTTCCTCTGGGTTATTGTGTTCTTGACACGAGATACAGTGGGGAATCTGGGATTGTTGGAAACTTCTGGAGCTTCTAGACAAGTATGTCCTCAAGATCCCAAATTTTCATTGCGCGTTGGAATTTGCTTCTGATTACAGAACTAGATCCCCAGTGACTTGGAACCTTTTAAGTGCTCTGTAAATGTGCCTTCATTGTATGGGGAACTCCACTGGGACAGATTGCAATTCCTTTGAGCCGTGTATCCCACCTCTCTTGAAGGGACAGCTCAGGTAAGAAGTGTCCTGTGAAGACATGTCACTAATGCTGAAGATATTACAATGGTATATTTCTACCATGCTTAGCCTTTCCAGTACAACTTTAGGGACTGCTTTTCTAATGCCAAAAGTAGCTTTGTGTCTCTTATCAATATGTTGTGCTGTTAATGCTCCCAAAAAATAAATTAAAACCAACTATTAATATACCAAACCCAGAAACAGTCAACTGGATGTTCTCCTTTAAGCTAATTCCCTTTTGCTGCGTGACTGGTTCTCCCCCTTGTACGGTCAAGTCTCACTGGCACAAATATTCTGAGAAGATGACTTTTAAGCTTAAACAAATTATCCTTTAAAAGTATTTGTATAAAGATTTCAGTTTCTGCAATTAATCACAGGAGGCCGTGGGTTCAGTGCTGTGCTTTGCTCGGGAAGCAAACAATACCCTGTGCCTGTGCTCCATCACAAGCAGCCTCTCACTTTGACTTTCAGTGAGTGACCCAGAACCACAGTGGGATTTAGCAGCAGAAAAATAATTTAAGAGAACTGTTCCATGCACACAGGGAAGATAAACTAGTCAAGCAATTTGTTATGAACAATGCCTTTAGCCCAAGGCATGGATGGATAACTTCTCTTCCTCATGGTTTTATTTTAGTGCATTGTTAGCAGTGAGTGCTGGGATCTGCCAGGGCTCCAGATTTGTGGTTCAGCATTCAGTATCAAGAAAAAAGATCATAATAAATATCAACTGACTTGCATCTTCCCTCAAATGTGCACTGCCAAGGGCCTGCAGAATGAGAAATGCACCGAGTCCTCTTCTGGCTCTCAAGGTGCAGAGAAAATCCCTTACAATAAGGAGAAGACTTGATTTTGTATGTGTGTATATGTATATATAAAAATAACCTATGACTCCCTAACTTCTGCTGGATTTCCCAAGGTATTTTTGTATTAATGCTTTAAACCATAAGTCCCCCAAATGAGGGGATGTAGCCCCTGCTATAGGCGTTTAAAAAATAGGGAGCCTAATCCAAGCTTTATTAGGTGCATTTACATAGTCTGCAGGGAGAGTTGGATCAGGTGGATAGTGAATAACTTCATAATGTTAGAGCAGATGCAGTTTTAAGTGATTACCTGTCAGCCTCTCATTAAGTGTGGACCAAGCAGAAACTTGACAAGGATGTGCCTTGCTAATGAGGGGGTGTGTTGGTGTGCTCTGAGGAGCAGCAAGGTTTCAGTAATGCTTTATAGACTTGAGAGAGCCTCAAATGGCTTCAGTGTTAGCTGGTGGACCTGTTTTGAGGACACAGAGCAGGGAATTATGTTGCATTCGTGAAACATTTTCCTTTTGACTTTGTCTCCTGGAGATGGTAATTTTGTGGATTGAACTGGGGTAATCTCAAGGGTTTCACTAGTAATTGTACTAACAAGAGTGCAATGAATGTGGTCCAGTTTTCCATCCTTCTGCAATGTTTTGCTTCTGTTATGAAAAGAAAAAGTTATCTCTAAAATGAAGTGAAGAGGGTGTTTGTGATTTTTGGTGCTGTTCTTGCATTTTAAAATTGCCATTAAGCAGTGGAATCATCTCTGTTTCACTTGTAAAGGTGCATTTTTTTTGTTTAGTAACTCAGCTTTGTTTCTACAGCCTCCTGGGATGGAGAGGTCACAGTGCTGTATAAATGAAAGCTGAGTAATTGAGGTGGTTTTCAATGTTTTTACATTTTACTAAAAAGTTAAATGTTTACTTAATGGCCTGTAAACCCTCAGGAGAATATATCTTTGTTTAAAAATTCAGAACCTGCTAAAGGCTTCAAACAACTGCTGGTTGCCTTGGGGGACTCACAGCATCGCTGCGAGTTGCTAACGTGCTCATGGAGGTGGAGCAAAACTATAATTGCTGCTAATTTCTGCCAAACCTAAGGCAAGGTTAACTCACCCATGAGCTGACATCTGCAGATGGGCAGTGTTAGGATGTGTCCTTCCCATGGGTTAGTCAGTCCTAGAATAATGACCACTTAGGGCTTGCATTGCCAGCCTGTGGGTGTTGGGGAGGTGAAACCCTTAGCGAACGTTCCACAGTAATAGAAGAGCGGTTACGTACCTAAGGAAGAGACATTTCCTAATCCTTGTGGTACATGGCTACCAAAAGCCCCAGAATTGTCATTACAGGCAGTGCGATCAAGCCAGGTGTAAAAGAGGTTTGGGGTGGATCTTGTCTAATGGCAAAGGGTTGTTTTCGGCTGGTGTGAGACAAGTCCCATGAAAAGTCAGTGCTGGTGGGAAGGGGCTGACTTGAGCTGCGTGTCCCTGTTGGAGGAGCATCACAGAGGCTGAGGTTGCGTAGCAGACTGGAGGGATGGGTCCTTAGCTGGATGCAAGAGGCTTCTGGAGAGATGTCAATGTGGCCTTGCTCTCTGAAGGCTGAAGTTCTCTGACACTAGGAGGATATTGCCCTTGGTGTTGGCTTGCTCCTTGGCAATGATGGTATTTTTAGCAGGTTTTACCAGGCGTAATCAAAGCACAAAGTAAAGTTGGAGAGCACAAGAATGTCTTAATATTATACACATCAACAAGATTGCTGGGCTGTGCTCCAGCTGCAGATGAGTGTGGGTGTCTAGAAACCAACAGAAGGTACCTGGAACCTACGCTGGGAGCAGTGGAAGCACCATCACAGTCTGTGGGGGAGTTTGGGCTTGGGACTGCTGCCATGATCCTGTCTCTAAGGCCAATCCTGAGTAATGGATGAAAAGTTTGGGTTGTTTTCCCTGCTGAGTCTGTCTGCACATCACAAGTTCCCTTTTTTTCACTACAGCCTTTTATAGCAGGTCGTTCTCCTAGAATAGCTGGAGTTTTGGAGAACAGTGTCCAAATTTCTTCAGTGTGTGACTGTTTTGTTCTAAATGAGTTGTTTTGCAGGCACTCCCCCAAGGGCCACTTGCCTGGGTGGCTTTAGCTTGGCTTGGTTTATTTTTTGTATACTAATTATTCCTTTGAGATTCACTTTGTGATATCTGTTCAGCTGTTTAGGTGTCTCGGATGAGAAGACAAAGTAACATGTCATTTAAGTAAATTAGTACGTGAAAACTGTGTGTCCTGAAGTGTTTGATTTATGCTCACAGAAGCCTTTGGAAGCCATGTGTTTGTGGCTGGAGGCTGGGCAGAGTGTGCAGGCTGCTGTCTTAAATAGCACCTGCAGCAGAAGCTAGGGAAGAAACTGTCAGCCCTACAGGAGGAAGGGGCATGGATGTGTCCTCTGCACTCTGTCCTGGCCCCCCTTAGGAGGAGACCTTCCATGTGGGAAGCCTGGCATAAGTCTGCATTACTCTGGCCATTCAAAGCTACTGAAATCTACTGGCAAGAACTCCACCTTTTGTCCAGTGGTGAGGCTGAGGCTGCGGGAGAGTGATGGCAGGAATGGTGAGGGGCTGGAGGGAGGTGGTGCGAGTCCTTGGGGGATGGAAAGGAGGCACTGAGTGTAGGCTGTGCCTCTGGAGCAGGGAGCAGCTTGGAGCCCTAAACTGACAGAATTTATTTTTGCAGGAGATGGCTTTTTGGCCAGGGAGGGTGAACAGGTGGATGCTTCAGCCCAGGCTGTGTGGTAGGGCTAGAAATCAGTGCTTGACAAAGTCCTGGAAATGTGGCGGCAAAGGGAATTAATCATTAGCAGAGCTGTGTGACAGATGTGCCACATTCTTTATTGCTGTGAAACTTTAAGTTTGGCTGTCTTTGTACAGAAACTCTTTCTCAACAGCCCACGTTCAACACAGGAGTGCCAGGTGGCACCTCCAGCCTGTACTTTGCCAGAGTCAGCAAAGCTCTGAGGAGGCAGGGATGGGGAAGGTATTCCCAGTGGCCCTGAAAAGTGATTAATCTTGTCAGATGACAGCCCAAGCAATACCTATTCCAAAGAATTGGGAACTGCTTCAATAAATTATGAATCACTAATGATTTATTTGGGGGATTGCTCTGAAAGAAAGTCTAGATGGATATAATTTGAAGGGGAGGCATAAGCTGTGCTGGGATGCATGAAGGACCCACATGTCTAGTGATAACTGATCCAGTGGGATGGCTTCTTGTAGGTTTTGAAGGCTGGAAACCAAGGAGTGGGGTTTTAAACATGCAGCTGTCTTCAGATGTAATGTGGTAGGTTGCAGGTGCTGGATGCCAGCCCGACATGCCCAGCTGAGGGCAGAGGGTCCCACAAAGCAGGTCCCCATTTGCCCAGACAGCAGATGGTGCATGTGGAGCACGTTTGGCATTTGGTACCTGAGTGAGGAGCGCTCTCCCAAGCCCAGCACTGCTGGTATTTACCTCAAAGGCTTCATCCAGCCTGCCAGGCCAAGTGGTGCTGTTCTCTTTGGGAGATGTCTCAGGAGGACAAGCCTCTGTACAGGCAATTGTGGGAGCTTGCCCTAATTATGCTTTTTCTCCCCTTTCCTCTCCCATACATTTCAGCAGCTCCCATTAGGTAAGGAATGCCAATTTATTCATAATAGCATCCACTTGATGTGACTGTTTCCATGGCCTTTATCATATCTCTGCACTTCCAGAACATCAGCTCTGTCACACCTGTAATTTATTCTCGAGCTGTAACGTAGCTCTTGGAACGATGCCCAGGTTTGACTGCAAGCAATGATGAATTCACAAGGTCCCTAAGCAAGTGGCTTCAATTTTAAGTTACCTTTGCTGCCCTAATTTGCCCAGCATCTTCTTTGTTTTCTACTTGGCATATCTCATTGCATTGCCTTCTGCCAGGTTAAAAACACTGTGATCAGCCACTGCTTCCCAGCCTGCTACTTGTAAATGAGGGGGCAGCTAGGCCTCAGTCTTATTTTGGATAAACCAAGTAGTATGAGTTTGCTGCTGCTCTCATTGAAAGGGAGACTTCACAGAATTTAAATGCCCTCCATGTAAACTCATGGTATTTGGCACTGGTGACCTGCAGAGGTGAATCTCCCTTCTCCTGTGTTTCCTGGATTAAATTTTCAGGCAGGTAGGTTACTGGCTGCAACCAGTTACCTGGTTCCTGTTTCATGGTTGCGTTGAAGATGCTCTGAAAGTCAAGAAATCCATTTAACCCAATCCAAGGTTTCTTCTTTCCAAAAGGTGATTTCCTGTCTTTGTGCTTGTCTTCGTGCATTGGCCACAACTTCCTTGGGAAATAATTGTGTGGCTGCTTTGCCTCTTTGAGGAGCCCAGCCAGAGCCCACCTCCCGTGTGACGGAGGATGCTGAGTGCAGAAAGTGATTAAATGTTTGCCTAGCAAGTCGAGCAGCATGTTTAGCTGCCTGGAGGAAAAGCAAGCTTGTGGGACTTGAGCTAAGCTCATTCATTTTCTGATCCCTGAACTAATCTAAATGAAAAAAAGGAAATACAAAATGAGAGCAGTTCTGCAGTCTCTGCAAATCTGCCTCTAATTGGCAAAGCCTGGGCAAGGCCCCAGGTGTCCCTGAGAAAAAAACAACATGGTTTCCTTGGGAGGCCTGGGGGGCACCTGGGGGACATTCTCTCAGGCAAAACCAGCCCATGGGGCAGGGAGCTGGATGGAAGCTCCTCTGGAAGGGGCATGGGGTTGGCTCCAGTGGCACAGTGAGCCAGGAGTGCCACCTCCCTCCTGCAGCAAGGAGCTTTCTAGATGGCACCTTTCACTGAGAAGCACAGCTCACAGGTCTGCATTCCCTGTGGTGCTCTCCTGTGCCATCTCTCTGCTGCCATAAGAGAGACGTGGGGAAATGGTTTGCCAGTGGAGGAGCTTCATTGGCATGGCAGGCAGGTCTGATTCCATGTTTAACTCGTCATCTTGCTCTTTCTACCCTGTTTATCTCTGGTATTCACATGTTGCAAGTTCAATCAAAAAAAAGGGGGAGATGATGATTATTCATGCCCAGGAGAAGGGAGCATGGACCCTTGCTCTGGGGTTTTGCCAGCAGATATTGAGCATGGTCAGGGATAAACTAGTAAGAGCCCCTGGGTCAGCAACTTTCCTGTTGGGCAGGAAATGCCAGCCCGAGAAGTGTCACGTTAAGGACACTTGTCAGTGTGTAGGAACTGACAGCAGAAAATCAAACATGGTGCTAAACTGCTCACAAATCTTACTCCAGCTATGGGGTCTGCTGGGTTCCAGCTCAAGCCAAATGCCTCCGGGTGAAATGGGAAAAGGGCAGTGGAATGTTCTGTTCCCCTTGGGAGTGGCTGATGGTTCTGGGTTGAGCCTTTCTAAAGGTGATTTTCCACCCAGAGATGATATCATTCAAATCTCCTGTTGGAGAGGATTGCCTTGCACCTAAGTTGAGGAAAGCATCTCCAGCATCTGAAATAATGGGAAAGCTCTGGGATCTGTGGACAGGCTAAAGGAAGGACAAAGGCAACTACTGAAATTGCCTCCCACTAATGCAGTGCCAGCAGCGTTTCACCCACTCGGTTAGGAGGAAAAATTATGGAGATACTTGATAGTGACCAAGTGGGATTTATCGGAGTCAGCCAGCTGCCGTTCATCAGCAATGGAGAAAAATTATGTGCTGTGCCGGGAGAGGAATTTGCAAACCCCAGTACAAAATGAGTAATAAGGGTAAATCAGTTGGAGATGCACTGTGCTTTTCCTGGGAAAGGCAGAGTGAGCAGCACTGCGTTCAGCTCAATTGGGAGCGTTAGATAAAATGCTGCATTTCATATGTAGGCATTTACTGGTATTTCTTTATTTTTAGAAACACTGTTGGCTTTTGTAATCGTGCTTCATTTTGGTGTGGCAGCAGTATTGTTAGGAAGAGAAATAGTGGTGCCGAGTGTCTTCTTGGGTGCTGTCCCCACGTTACTCCAGGTCTTCGGGGGAACTGGAGCCAAAGACCTGCCCAATTTACTGCAGCCCAGTTGGGTTACTTGAGGATGAGCTGCTGCTGTCATGGTGGCAGCCTCCTGCACGTGCCTTTGAGCAGTCACTTTAGGGACATGCCCCTCTTGCCCTGTAAGCCCACAGAGCTCTGCTTCCTTGCAGGGAAAGATCAGATTCACCTTTTCCTCAAGTTTGTCTCTTCAACTCCAGGCAGAGTTTCTCCCTGTGGCTCCTGTGACAAGCCCACAAGTGTTGGAGGTCTCTCACAAATATGCCACCTTGGGGCTGTGCAAACATCAGGTGCTTGCAGGATCACAGAGAGCATTCTCCAAACAGGAGAACCTCTCCAATGCTGAATTACATCTGCCTGTATAGGGGGTTGGAAAAGTTAAGCCTTCCACATTGCTTTCCAGGAGTCGCTGGTGTCCTTTCCCAATGACCCTTGGCCTTGGTCACCATGGTACAGAGACCTGGCACAGGGAAGGTGGCCTTCTTTTCCCGTGTTTGTGGGAGATGGATTAAAATGATGCTTGGGTTTTTTTTTTTCCCTCTAACCGAGAACTGTAATTAAATGTCTCTTTCCTTAATGTCTCCTATGGTAATTTGAGACAACTTATTAAAGGCTCGATGGCTGCTCCTGCAGCAGAGTGCTGCTGCCTCCTGCCCAGCACCCTGAGCAAGGTCAGGGGTCTGCTGTGTGAGATGCTGCACTGATACACGGTGAGATGTGACTCTTGCTTTAATAACCTACTTCTCAGGAGGTAGCTGGGACCTATGAAATCCCAAAGGAGGCCTTTACTGTATTTTTTTTAAGAGATGTTCCCTGAAATAGAGGAATGAGATGAATACCATATTTCTCTGTTACTGTTTTTAAAGAGGGAGGGGAAGCCATTGAAAATATTACTCATGCTTTTCCCAGCTGATCTCAGGCATGTTGATGGGATGGACCAAATGAGAAGCTTTCTTCAGTGAAACAGTGCTGCTCAGTAGGAAATTTCCTATATGAAAACCTCCTCAAGTAAGGGCAGGAATACAGGGATTAAGTGTCAACATGAAGCTTCAGTTGTGAAAGGAAAATAAATGACAGCTCTGAGGAGAAAATGAGACGTAATTCAGCATGCTTTAGCATGCATACTCTGCTAGGACTTCCAGCACTCAATCAGATTTCCTATCCTTTGAAAAAATAAAAAACTGCAGTCAATTAAAAATCAAATTGTCCCATGTGGATGAGTTCAAGCGACTAGGCTGTTTTTTTTTTTAATGTTTACTTCATGTGCTTACACTAATTGAAATGCTAGTTATATTGAATGCGTCTTTAAAAATGCCCTGGCCTCACTATATCCCAGCAAATGTCACGGGGAAAAGCATATTTAATTATAGCCTGCTTCAGGAAAAAAAAATCAAGATTAAATTAATAGTAATGTCTGTTTGAAAAATATAATAAATGTTAGACTAGGTGAGGAAGCATGAACAATCATCTGTAGCTTTGCAGGATACTGCTCTTGCAAATTCTAGGAAAATTAAAGCCCATTAGTATCTTGAGTCCTCTGCAGAGGAATTTGAGCAGAAGTTGTAGCTGTTCTCCTGCCCTGCTGGCAGTGCCCTGGGTGGCTGGCATGTGCTGCACGCCCCAGGCAATGCCTGCCCTGGGCTTGGTTACCTGAGCCTTCCTCCTCACCAGGTGGCAGGAAGGTTGGAGGCTGAGCTGTTATCCTGCTCCGGGAAGCAGGGACTTAGTGGAGGTGGGTGCTGAGCCAGGACTCATCAGCCTGGAGCAGCACCAACGAGTCAGTGTGGGACAGGGGATGCAGGGGAGGTTTCAATCTCCATGAGAGGGGAGGCTGCAGGTTACGTGTGGCCCTTGGCCATCAGGAGCACAAATTTGTTCCCTTCACAAGCGCCAAAGCAATAAAACGTACTGGAAGAGCCATCCCAGAATGCCCGCCAGCCTTCAGATGAGTTTATACAGAAGCTGATGTGTAGCCAAAGTGGGAGGAATTTTACAGCCATTAGCAGATGTTGGTGGCTGCCACTCTAAAAATGAGCTCAGCTGTAAATCAGTTTTTCTACCTCTGCAGGATTATTTTTTCTTTCTGTAGTTTTCACTGTGCTCAGAGCAGCATCAAATTCTTCTCCATCACCCTCTCCCTCCTCCATCTTTCTTGTGCCTCTGCCAGGGGCTAAAAATTCCTGGTTTCCAAACATGAACATCAAGTTTGCAGCAGACCCTGAAGTTGCAGTGCTCTGGATGCAGAGGAGCCACCGGAGACCCAGGGGAGCTGCAGCTCCAGGAGCAACTGCTCAGCCCCTGGCCAGTGCTGGATCCCCTGGGACCAGCCTGCTTCCCCCTGCAGAGAGCTGTCACAGAGGCTCAGCCACAGTGCTGGGTGGAGGTGCCCAGCTGTGGGTAACAGCCTCTCCACACAGACGTGTAGGCAGCACGTGTAGGAGGAGGGGGGACATTGCCTGACTGGAGTAATGACTTGGATGCATCTCGCAGTGTATGAGATAAATCAAAAAAAATTCCTCCTGCCAGCTGAAGAAAGGCATCATCTGCTTGTCCTTGGCTGCAGACTCAAGCTGTTCCCAAAACTGCCCTGGCTGGGTTGCTTTGGGACTCTGCCGTTCAGCCCCACGGTTTGGAGGGACAGAAGGACAGACTGGCATTGAACAAGCAATTCAGCAGGACTTGGTTGTTCTCGGTGCTGGCCTCCTCACCCCTGCGCACCCCAAGTGTCCCTGTGCTGGCCACTCAGCCCTTCCAGGTGCCATGAGCCTGGCCAGCCTCACTCTCCAACCCAGAGAACCAGAGCTGCCATCTCCCTTTTCCCAGGATGAACCTGATGAGGGTTTCCAGTTCTCTTATTGGTCTGGCCCCTCTAATAATCCCTTCAGAGGAGGGTGGAATTGCCCACCAGCACACAGAACAACACCTCATAATACACTTGTATGCTGGTCTGGCACAGCAGGCATTGCTTCCCAAGAGGTAGATAAGCCGGAGATCCCAGACTGAGCCAAATCGCTTTGGGCTCAGAGGATTTTATTCACAATAATTTCCCTCCCTCCCGGAACAATTTAACTTGTAACAGACGAGCTGGGGTTTGTTTATCTGTTGTTCCCATAGTTGTTATGCTGTGACTGGCAGATAGACTTTGGACACATGGTTACTGGTTTGTAATCTTTAATCATGCTATTTTGGGTTTTTAAGGACAATGATCCAAAATCAATATATATATTTTCCCAGAATAAGCAGGCCTTTGCCAGCCTTGGCCTGTGAATCTGGCTTTCTCCAGTATGTTCAGAAACACTAGCTTAGGGTTTTTTTTTAATTCTCTTTTTCATTTTACTGTAGAGGTATCTCTTTCTGCATTGCCTTCACCTACTATTGGGAATTGGGTTTTTATTTTGGTTTTGTTCCCTTCTTTAGTTCTGCTTTTCTTCATTTTTTCTTTGCAAGCTCCTGTACTGCGATACAAAATTTTCTTCAGTTAGATTAGATGAATCCCGTCCTGGTTTCAGATGATGGTGACCAACTCATGTGTAGACCATGTCACTCATGTGACCAGCTCATATTTACCTGTGTTGTAAAGTGTCCCTTTTGATTTGATGGAGTAAAATACCCTCTTCTAGGACACAACTCGTGCCCTCCTAAGTTAGGTCTCTAAATTAGGTGAGCTGAATTGCATCCTGAAGGTACCTGTTGTCCTCCCTTAACCCATGAGAGATGCTGGACAGTCAGTGCAGACTCAGGTTTCCATCCAAACTGGGGGAGATGAGTCCAGGTGCTGAAGCTTAAGATGTTTTCAGCTCTGGGATAGAAACTTGCTACTTGAAACAAACTGCTCAACATTTTGTTTTCCTCAGACCTCTAGCTTGCCTCTGCCTATGACAGAAATGATTTCCTACTGTGCTAGCTGAGTTCAGCAATGAGCTCCAGTACATTTTCTTTCCAGCCCTTGTTCTGAACCTCTACCCACTCACAGAGGTATCCAGGTTATAAGAGACCCTCACACTGGTGTTTCACTAGCTGAGAGCCTTGGCTTCTGGAGAGATCCCTGCAGGTGGTTCCCCTCCTCACCTCTGCACTGGGGCCACCTGCTCCTGGTGGGGCTGGACCTTCGGGGCAGCTTCCAAGGTGTGTTTCTGTGGGTCTGCACTGTGTTCTTGTCAGTGCAGCAGAGCTGCAGAAGCCCACGTGTACTTTCACACTGGATGGAAAACCCTTTCTGCAAAGACACTGGACTTTGCAAATCTTGTCTTTGGTCTTGCAATTCTGGCTCTGCACTAGTCCCTGGTGTTGGGATGTGCTCGCTCAGTCCCCCATGGGTTTCTGGCCAGGATTTGCAGCTGTGATCCTCAGCAATAGTGAATCCTTACTGGGCTTTTTTTAGCAGGGTCTTTTCCAGTTTGGTGTCTCTGACAGCTCTTATAACCTACTGTTAAAATAAGCATTTCAGTATACTGAGTTAGATGTAAATCTCCCATCTTAGACCTCAGAAGTTTCTGTCTTTATATGAAAGTGATATCACTCCAACATTTTTTTGTGAGACTGCAGTGTTCTCTTTCTTTTTTAATGTCACCTAATTACCAGCTCTTCCCACTTAGCTGTAGACTATTGAGCAAGACTAATCTTTTTGACTGTGAAAAATTATATTTGTTTTAGAGCCATGCTTTGCTTGTCTTCCTTTTGAGCATGTCTTCATAAAAATGAAATCTTACACGAGCTTTTATTGATGGTATTTCTGGTGCTGGGCACCTTCCTGTCTCTTATTTTCCAAGTTCTTACAGACAAGAGACAAGTGTTATAATCCATTATTTAATTTCATATCTCATTTCTCCTTTACTCCTGTCAGTTTTATCCGCTTGATGCCCTGTGCTCTTGAAGCTCCATGAATCCATGGGTAATTTTTCTTTTGAGGAAAAGCAGTGATTTTAGTAAGTCCCAATGCCTTGGCCTTTCCTAGAACATTGAATTTTTGCAGCCATAATACATCAGTGATGCAAATCCTGCCTGCACATCTTGTGTGGCTTTCCTCTGTCTGGTCCCACACTGCAGCAAGGGATTAACACCATCTCTGGGAGAGAGGGTGAGGCTGTAGCATCCTGAGATATTTGGGTGCTTGAGAAGACCAGAAGATTGCTCTTGACTCAGAAACCTCAGACCCAGCTCTGTGTGTCCAGAAATACAGGCAAGCTGCTGTTTTTAAATACCCATTCTTACCTGGCCGGTTGCAAATAACAAACCCTGTGGTGGCTGGTGTGTATCTTTCCTCCTGGATGATTTTTGTGAGCTGCCCAGGTGGGAATACAGTGATTCAAGCTTGCAGCTGGATCCTCTGCTATACAAAAATCCTGAAATTACAAATGAAGCTTTCAGTAACAGGTACAGTGTAAGTCCAGAGCTGCCACGGAGTGTTTTGTGTACACGCTGTTCCTCTGCCTCATTGCCCTTTGTGGGTTATGATGCTTTTTCTTCCCCTCTCCTATTATGTGCAGTGAAAAAAAGGCTTATTCTGAGCATTTGAACTGATAGTTGCAGCCCTCCTAATCCACAGGAAAGAGAGGCTGTAATATTTATTACTCTGTCAATAAGGATTGCCTGAAGAGGGAAAAAAGGAGTTCTGAAATACAAACACAGAAAACAAACAACATATATATAGCTGGCATATATTCCTCACAAATGAGCAAAGAGGAAGCAAACTGGTGTGTCCATGGTGTAGAAATGACCTGCTACAGTGAAAGCAAGAGGAACATTATCACCTAAACCCTCACAAAAACTGCAAATCAACCTTTTTCTGAGCTGAGCCACTATAAAAGAGGCACCTCTGCATTCCATTTCTAAATTAATTTGTGTAAAAGCAAAAAACCCCAACCAACCCCAGCCCACACATGCCAAAACCCTGACAAATAGCCAGCCAGCTCCTGTTCTTGTTGCAGTTGGGATCGTTGCTAATTTTTCTGTAGAATGACTTGGTGCCAGACTGTTAATCCTGATGCTTTTTACTTGGGCTAGAAATGTCCTGCAGCTCCTTACTTCCCCTCCTCAGGAGTAAGGAGGAGTGCTTCCCCTCTTCCCTCCCCACCCCATGATTGATAATTTAACATCCTGGGAAGTGGAACAGAAGGCATCAGGTAAAGGGAAAACAGCAATTCCTTGTGATGCTGGAGACAAGGTCATGGATGCATCAGCATCCAGGCATTTCTTCATGTTTGTTAGCAACAAATTTGGTTTGTTGGTGGCTGCAGGTTGGATTAATGCCGAGTCCTGTGCTGCATAAGCAGCATGAATAAGATGAGGGATTTCTGGTGAGCATTTAATCTTGCACTAAGCTGAATCTGAAGAGTATTTGCTCACCGTGCCATAGTGAAACAGTGGGGATGAAGGACATGGGCACCCAATCACTGTGAATGTCATTTGACTTTGAGCATGTTTTGTCTCTGAGCAAGTGCTGGAAGCAGGGGACGGGCTGATGATGTGAGCAGAGATGCCAGCTTGGCAGGGGAGAGCTGTGGGTCCAAACTCAGCTGGACAGAGGGGTGCGCCGTGTGCACCCACGAGGGACTCGCAGATCTGGCATCAAAGCTCAGGCATCCACAGCACTTTGCTCCAGTGATCCAGCCAAGGGCTGGCCTCTGCCACCATGGACATCTGCTGGCAGATTCCAAATCTAACCTCACCCAGACAGCTGGATGATTCTGGGGACTGGTGAGGAAAAAGCTGTGGGGGAAATGAAGTGCAGAGGTTGGGGACCAGTCTTGATGGGGAGCTGATGATCCTTGCCTGAGAGAGAGCACAGCTTGGATCAGTGTTGGGAGCTTCAAATGCCAGAGGCTGAACCCACTGGCTTTGGTCGGAACCATGGGCGTGCTCATGATCAAAGAGGGAGGAGGAAGAAGACAGCAAGGAAAGGTTAGGGGAGGAATGAAAGTGATAAAAGGAGAAAACACTGAACAGAGAGCAAAGCAGAAGGAAGATCCTGCTTCTCCACAGCCCTTCTGGTGCAGCTCTTCCCTGGCTGTGGCCACACTCTCAGCCTGGCGTGCCAGGGTGGCTGTGGCTGCCGAGATGCCTTCACTCAGCAGTGACAGCTGGGTGCTGCTGGCCACATGAGAAAACACAGCATTTCTGGAGTGCAAAACAGAGAATGAGAATGTTACATGGATTTTTTGGTTTTTTTGGAGCCAAGTTACAGCCCCAGCCTGGAGACCTCGGGCCTGGCAGGTGGCTGGTTCCTCATGACAATGTCATGCTCAGAAGAGCATCTCAAACTCCTGCAAGCACAGAGCTCCAGGTCTAGCTCCCTAAATTGGCCTGCTACTTGTAATTTGAACATCCCAAGTTGAGATCCCATTAGGCAGGTGTATTGGGTCTGACTGAGGTAAAGTTCACAGCCCTTCCAGTGCTGTGCTTTGCATTGGTAGCTGGAAGGGAGTTGATAACACGCCAGTGTTTTGGCTACTGCTGAGCAGCAGCGTCCTTCTGACATTCCTTCCCCCACCCAAGGGGATGGGAGTGAGCAAGATCCTGAGAGGGAACACAACCAGGCCAGCTGACCCAAATTAGCCAAAGGGCTATTCCATACCATATGACATCAGCTCGTATAAGCCAAGGGAGAGAGGAGGAAAGGGGGGCATTCATGAGTTTTCAGCGTTTGCCTTCTGGAGGAACCGTCGCGCACGCTGAAGCCCTGCTGCCCAGACGTGTCCAAACGTCGCTGCGGATGCGAGGTAGAGACCGACCTTTCTCCTCTTTAGCTCTTGCATGTGCAGATCTCCGCTTGTTTCTTTCTTTTTGCTGTAATGAAACTGCCTTGTCTCACCCTGCTGGTCATTCTCCATCTTATTCTCTCCCCTGTCCCAGTGGGAAAAGGAGTGATAGAGCGACTGAGTAGGCACCTGGCACCCAGCCAGGGTCAACCCGCTACTGCGGGTAACCCCCCACTGCTATTTGAACACTCTTCAGGAGCCAGCCAGCTGACCAGCGGCATCAGCTCCCACCCTGCTTGGTTGCCCTCTGCAGAGGGAGTCACAGAGGCTGCATGAAACCACCCCAGCCACAGGGCTTTTGGCTGTGACTTGTGCTGGTGACTGTTGCCAAAGAGAGTGCCTTCATGACCTGGACTGGGCAGTGGGGAGGGCAGTGCACAGTGCTCCACAGGTCCTGAGCACATCAGGCTAGCTGGAGGCACTGAGGTCTCCTGGACAGCTCGGCAGCATGCAGGACAGCCTCACGTGACACAGTGATCCACAGCCTGCTGCAGTGCACAGTACAGAGTGCTGTTGCCTGGGTCTGGCCTTCGCAGGGAATGAGAAATGGGTACTTTCAGGGAACTTCTCCCCTATTTCATCCAGCCCATCTTTGGGTACGGATAATGAATGTACCTTCTCTGCCCATAGAATAGATAGAGCTCTATAGGTACAGCTATAGCAGGTACACCTGATCTCATGGAGGAGCGTGGGGCAGGGTCTCTGGCTTGTTTTACAAGAGCATGAAGTCAGTTTAACACAGTAAAGGCAATTGTGTGCAAACAGCAAGTGCCACCACTGCATCTGTGCTGGCACGTCATCAGGGTGCTCTTTGCTTATTTGGGTTCTCCAAACACTGCCTGCAGAGGGGGAGAATGCAGATGGTAGGTAGGAAAGGAAAATGAGACTCTTATTATCTGTGAGCCTGAAATGCATATTAGGAATACTGGGTTCTTCCCACCCCACCTCCCCATATCTATACTCAATTTTAGCTAAGCCACTGTTTGGTTTTGTGCATCTGTAGAGTATCTGTAACTTCTGGGGTGCTTTTTCCCTCTGCATGTGTAGCAGAAGTTGTAAGTGATTTGAAGCAAGGTAGCCCATGAGTGAAATGCCAAAGCTTGAGCTGACTACGTTTCATTTGGGTGTCTTTCGCTTTCTCAGTTCTGGACCAGCAGCCGACTGTGACTCGAGTTCCAGATAAGCAGCTACAGACAACAAGCCGTGGCAGGCAGCCTCCCCTGCCTGCCTGCTGCAGCTCTCGGAGCAGATGGTCCCAACAAACACATTTAATAACTTTACATCTTTAGGGTGCAGTGATCCAAGGCACCCTCAATTCACGCCAGGAAGGAATCCCTTGTCTTCCATTACTGTCTGAAACCCTGGAGATGACTGTGGACATTTTTAGCCTGGATGGCTGTGTTGCTGCACTGTGTGTGATGACATGTAACTCACAAGTAGGAATCAACTTGAGCTGCCTAATTCATTAGCTGAAGTCATTTGTTTCCTTAGTTTTTAAGCTATTATGCTGACAGCTTTTAGAAGGAAGTTTCAATTCTGCTCTAGCTAACCAGAAAAGGCTTCATTTTGTTCATTCTGAGGTTGGGGGATGATTTTGTTGTCTTTCATAGGAGATTTATCTCCTCATTTTTAGGTAGACTCACAGGAAATTAAAAAAAAAAAAGAGTATAGCAAAAGGTGTCAGACCTGTTTTCTGCTGAGATTTGGGTAGTGCTGGGATGTAGTGAGGGATGGAGATGCCAGGAAAGGCAGTGGCAGGGGTGAGGGTGAAGAGGTCATGGAGTGGTGGGACAGACCTGGGAAATGGCCTGGGCAGTAGGAGGTGACAAAAGAGAAATGTGACATGTCCTAAGGGTCACCATGTGTTATTTAGAAAGTAAAGGATGTATTTAAGCAGCTTGCAGGACAAAAAGCAAGCAGGTAAAGCTGCCTGAGGACAGAAAAACAACCATCCTACTCCCCTATTTTTGCTAAAGGAGAACAATGTGTGTGCTGAAGCCCCGCAGGCTGGAAAGGTGGCATGTTATGTTTAAGACCAGAGGTAACTTCATTAGAGCTGTTATATTTAGCCTGTCTTATAAAGACTATTATTTCTATGGAATATTACATAGAAACTGTTACTATGTACAACACAGTAGAAAAATGTGGTTTCTCTCCCACAGGGCTCACAATCTGCCTCTGCAAATTAACTCGACCAGCAAAGGTTAAATGGAAAGAGGCAGAATATTTGAATCTGTGAATTATCACGTGGATGGTGAGCTCAGAGAAGGGAGTAGGTCTAGCTGAGAGACTGTCTCCTGTCCTGATGTACCTCTGAGATGGTGCAGGCTCCCAAAAAGCAGAGCTGGACTGAGGCCAGGCAGAAGGTGACAGTTTTACCCAGAAAGAGAGAAGACTTGGGGTAAGGGTGAGAGTGACCAGCTCTACTCCAGCTGTGATGACATTTTCCCATATTGACTGAGATTAAATTCCAGCCTGCCTGGATGTTATGGATTTTACCAGCAACAAACATAGGAACAAACATAGGAGCAGGGCCCTCAGAGAGAATGTAGCATCTCTACCCTCAGAGGTATACTAAGCCCAGTTGTGCAACCTACCCTGTCTTACCCTGCCAGGGTGTGCAGGGAGGTCAGAGGGTTAGTTGTGAGAAGCATTGCCTTTGAAACTGGCACTGAAACTTGCAGCTCAGCTCTCTGCTCCCTAGGGAAGGCATGCAGCTGCTGCTTCCCCTCACACCTCTGCCCTGCACCCCAGGGATGCCCCAGAGCCCCCTCCCACCTGCCTGGCCTCCACCCGGACATCAGGTCATCTCAGAGATGGCCTGAAGGTGTTGGAGAGGTGAGCTTCAGGCTCAGGATAGGACAGAGTCAGCCCTCAGTGAGCTGCCCTGCAGGGGCTGGGCATCCTTGAGGAAGTGGAGGCACTGAAGCATCCATCCATCCATCCATCCATCCATCCATCCATCCATCCATCCATCCATCCATCCACCTAAATGGGTGTGAAACGAGCTCTGTGGCACAGAAGAGCCTGATGGAGGTAGCTGCCCTCTGGGCTCTCCCCATCCAGAGAAAGGACTTTGCTGGTAGAAACCACAAGCCCTTTAGAGGCTGCCTGCAGGAGCAGCGCTCTGGGCAGTCCCCATCTGCAGGGCTCAGGTGGTCACTTTCCACCCACTGGTGCTTTTGGACCACGAGATGCCTCTGGGCTTCACGCAGAAAGCCTGTGCTGGGGAAACCCCCTGTGGTGGGACTTGGCTGTGGGTGGCTTTGCTTTTGAAAAGCAAGCAAGCATCACCTGGAGGACTGCCAGACAGCTGTGAGCTGAAGCAGCACCCTGCTCTGCTCACTGGAGGAAGGCTTCACAGTCTTCCTCATGTCCTGTGGGAGCTGCACCAGAGCCCCACCAGACCCTGTGAGGAGGTGTGCAGGCTGCTGTGGTGTTTTTTAAGGGGGGCTTTAGGGAAGCCCTCAGCAGTGATAGCATCAGGGGCCATGCTTTAGGTAAGCAGAAGTTGCTCCCATCACTCAGCTGACAGAGGTGAGCTGGGAGAGGCATCGCTGCTGTTTTGGCAGCACGTCACTGCTCGGTCCAGGCAGAGGGTGGGCAGGAGCCATTCAAGGTGTCAGGTGATGGCAAGGAGCAAAGAAAAACTTCAGGGAAATGATGAACCTTGGCTATAAATAGTCTGTTAAATTGCCATAAACTGCATGCAGTGGTAGCTTAAGATGGTGCAAACAAATGGTCACTCACTCAAGTCCTGAGCAGGGCTCCTAAACCACAATTAACATAAATATGCTCTACTTCATGAAGCCAGAGTTCTATTCTATTGGTTTTTATTCAGAGCAATATTACAATGCTGGAATGTGTCTCAGCAGCCTTTTAGCCCTTGCCCATAAAAAAGAACGTGTTTCCAGCTAGTGCTAGACAGAGCAGCTGCCTGGTTGTATGTCCCCAGCAGAGCCTGAATGTTCAGAGGAAATCTCCTCCACTGGCAGCACACATATCTCTAAGGTGGTTTCACACCGTGCTTGTTGGAAGGAAGAGCTTTGGAGAATTGCTTGCTCTTTGTTCTCCATCTGGGCCATCATGGTACTGCAAAACCTGATGAGAGGTGAGCCAGAAGAGGAAAGCTGGTTAGGAGAGGCTCAGGGATTTTATTCCTTGTGGGTGTGGAGCTGTACCCCTGGTGTCAGAGAAGCAGCACATTAAGCTGCCTCTAGTGATACGTGTATCCAGCAGTGGGAGATACCAGGGATTTCTTAACTGGTAGCCTCAGGTTCTAGGTGACTGGTTTTGTTACTCATCTCAAAAATCTTTTTTTTTCTCCCAAGTCTCCCCTAAAATCAATCAGGTTTTGGACATTGGGAGCTGGAACATGCTACAGACCAGTACAATTCTCTGCTTGCTTCAGCTTAACTTTGAGTTTTCTATTTCCCTGCTGTAGACTCTGCTCACCTAAACAGTAAGTAGAAGGCAGGTCTTTGAAGCATTGGAACATTTAACAATTGGAACATTAAACAATAGACATTAAAGAGAAGCCTCCCCAGATTCTGATTTCCACTGTGCATTTATGCAGCTTATGACTAAATTTGCAATATGAGTGGGGAACCTGCTTCGCATCCTTGGTACCTAGAAGAACCTTCACTGAGAGGAGCCTTCTTCAGCTGATTTCCAGCAAGTATCTGAGGGCACCCCTCCTCAAATCCTGAGATCTGAGGAGGTCTTGATTTATGTGTGTCGACGCTTGGTTAGCTGGCAGCTCCAGGCTCTGAGTGCAGAAGCACCTCATCCTGAAAATGATTGTTTTAATTTCATTCTAAAGGTAGAGGATGTTAGAACCCCACGTCTTAATGGCTCACGATAAAATATGGAACAGCAACTACCCATTACATTTGTTATTGTCTCTTTCTTCCGTAAATCAATATAATTGAATTTCTCCTAACTTCCCCGGTATTGCACGCAGCCGTGTGCAATCACAGGGGACATTGCACGAAGATGAATAAGCACAATGCCGTTCTAAATGAGCAAAGCACCCAGTAGCCTCTCTCAGAGATTTGTTTTGCAGCACACTCACGTTCTCCTGAGCCGGCTCGACTCTGTCCTAGGGGGAAAACTCCTTTCCCTGCAGCAGCTGGGACTTTCTACAGTATTTAGAAGTAGCAGTCCTGGAATTCTCATTGCCAGGAATGTCTCAGTCTCAAGGGTGGATGAGAGCCTCTGCTGAAAAGGCTTTTCACTGTCAGTGAATTGATTTCCAAGTGAAGCTTGTCTCTGCCTCAGTCTCCCGAGTTATGTGACTTCAGCCGCCGGGTTTCTCACCCGACTTTCTTAATTTCTTTCCCTTCCCCAGGAAACTTCAAGGTTTCCTCGGTTTTTAAAATTAATGTTGTGGGAAACCCAGGTTCTGAGGTCCTTTCCGGTGCCCCCCCCCTTCCCCCTGCCTCTCCTCGGGCAGAGCCGTGTGACGGCTCTCGCAGCTTCGCCTCCCTGCCTGTCAGAGAGCTCACCAGAAGGGTGGCTGCTGCCCCTTCTACAGAGAGGGGAAACTGAGGAAGGGAGCCAGGCGCCTGGTACAGGATCATCAGGAGGCAAAGGCGGAGCTGGAAGTAGAGCTGCTCTTTCCTGAGCTGTCGGTCTGTGCTCTCACCTCTGCCGCTCTCTGCTCGGGTGCCTGTACCCGCGTTAGTGCCGGGCTGGCGGCAGGGGTGATGCAGAAGTCACCCTGGGCACGGCTCCTCCAGGAAGCCCTTGCTGCAGAACCAGGCTGCCTCCTCTGTCCCAGGGAGAAGCCAGGTTTCCCCTCACCACGCGCATTTGTAATTGCCCCAAGGCTCCCGAGGGGACCCCAGGAGGAAGCAAATAGCATCTTCAATGCCGGGAATTCCCCAAAGGGCTGTGAGCCCAGAGCTACGAGCTAAAATGCTGGGGTTTCACTTTCCATACTGTCTTCACTGCAAAGCCGATGGTCTGTGCCCGTCCCTCCCGATCCTGCCAGCATCCAGCTCAATTCTTCCCATCGGGGCAGCACACATCTCCTTTAACAGCAGCAGTTGGGACGCTGAACCAGCTTTCCATCCTGAGCCGTGTGTACTGAGATGCAGGGCAAATCCACTCGGATTTGGAGCACTGGTCTGTGCTCGGGCACTGTAAACCCTTCAGAGCAGCTCTGACATGCAGCCTGTCACTGAGCCTCATCTTTAATCCCTGCAGGGACAGAGGTGGGACCCTTGCACTTGTGCGTGGCCAGCGATGCCCTTGCCTCCAGATACTGCTGCATACTGAAATGGACACATCCTGCAGCTGGAATGGATTACAGCCGGTGCCTGGGAAGAGGGCTGCCCGGGTCCTGCTCCCCACCCCATGCAGAAGGGCTTTACTCCCTCAGCAGCCCAGCGTGAGGGGCACAGGCTCTGTTCCTGGCTGGCTGCAAAGCAGGCCAGTACACTTATCAGTCATTAAGCTCCTCCCCACCACCACCAAGAAACCCCCTAAAAATCCCAAACCACCATAAAAATGTGTTGGCAGAACGGGAGCGAGTCATGCAGTGCTATTTGGAAAACAAGATCTTGTTTTCAAAATAGATTAATGATGGGTTTGGTGCCGGGGAGTCTGCCCTCCCCAGCCCCCCCTTGGAAAAGCATT
The DNA here is from genome assembly GCA_013390105.1 of Tichodroma muraria. Lineage (NCBI taxonomy): Eukaryota > Metazoa > Chordata > Aves > Passeriformes > Sittidae > Tichodroma > Tichodroma muraria. Next base: position 20,224 of record WAAG01028342.1, on the reverse strand, counting down.
GCAGGCAGGTCTGCAGTCCAGCAGTAGAACTTCCTAAAAAATAAATGCAAGACTGGCTAATAATAACAGTGCCACTGCTAGTACTACTAATAGTGTGCTTCTGGCTGGCAAGGTCTGTGCCTTTACAGACTGCTCTGAATGAGAGGAGCCAGGGATGGACAAGCCCAGTTAACTGGGATCCACCCGGCAGGTGACGGTGGTGTCACCTGATGGAAACTTAATGGTGAGGTTAAATGGCTGCCTCACAGCTCCAACACAGTTCATGCTGCTCTGAGCAGGAGCTGATTTGACAATTTTTGAGGCTTTTCCCACTTGTCTTACTGGAGGCCAGGCTCTGGTCTTACCCCCACAGAGCCAGACCAGCTCAAAGTGTTATGAGATCCAGCAGGTAATGGAGATAGCAGTGATGGGAAAAGCCACTCAGATATGCCCTAAGCAGCTTTTTTCCTAGGGCTTATTTGGGGTAAAGGGAGCAGAGGAGATGTTGGATACATTTATCTGACAGAAATTCATTTTTGCAGATGACCAGCACCTGCACCTAGACGTCTTTGACTGGGGATAGTCTGGTCTAGTTGTCCTGGTAAAACTCCACCAGAGCTGCTCCAGTCCGTATCCAAATCATAGGATCATGGAATAGTTTGCGTTGGAAGGACCTTGAAGACCACCTTTCACTAGACCAGGTTTCTCAAAACCCCATCCGACTTGGGCTTCAACACCTCTAGGGATGGGGCAGCCACAGCTTCTCTGGGTAACATGTGCAAGTGCCTCACCATCCTCACAGTAAAGAATTTCCTCCTAACACCTGATCTAGATCTCTCCCCTTTTAGTTTGAAGCACTTTATTCTGGCACAATTAATTGTGGCACGATCTGCCCAGCCTGAGCACAAGTGCTGCTCGGAAGGATTGATGCTGCGTCTGGCCATGAAGGATTTCAGCCGCGCTTCCTGGGGACACAGGGCAGAGCGGGGCTGGGGGATTGCAGTCACATGCTGCTACTGCAGGGCTGGAGGAGAATTAGTAAAATTTGCTGCAGGATTCCCACACCCTTGCAGCAGAGACTGGCGCTGCATCCCGAGGGCCTCTGATTCAGCTCTTTCTCCCCTTGGTCTCGATTGCTAGCACTGTTTTTTATCAGATGCTACGGACTATAAAGTGATTTTCCTAAAAGCTGCTATTCAGAGCAATTTCCCCCCCACCCCTCACCCAATGCTATTATTTAATGAAATCAATACACAATGTTGTTACATGTTGTGCTGTTTGTAAGCTATAAGCTTTCAAGCTAGGAATTGGAGCAACATTATTCAAAGCCTTTTCAATTTGCTATGCCTGCCAACTTATATGTTGATTGTGGCATTTTGTCCAAATAGCATCAACTTGCTAAACGGCAGTAAGAAATTTAGGTGTGTTAACAAGAAGGATTAGAGTCTGTCATCAGGATTCACCTGCATGCCACAGAGATGTGACTTCATACACTTTGTTTTTCCTACCTGCTCCTCAGTTTTCTTGCATGCATGTATGGCACAGGCTCCTTCCAGGCACGGTCAGACTGCACCATGTGCTGACTGCTAAAATGAGAGCCAAGGTGTGAGCCTGCAGAGGCTCTGGAAGTTGCATCCAGGCTGTGTCAAGTCTGCCTGAGCTCTGTGCTGTGCCAAAGCATCATGATGGAAGCTGTAACTCTGTTGGTGTGTTCTCGCGCAGGGGAACCTGCCTGGGGCACTGCAGCAAGGCTGGATTACAGCTGCTGCTGTAACAGCCCCTCAGCTTCCCCTTTCTGAGCTTTTTTTAAACTGTGATTTTACAGTTGCATTAGCGCAGAGTCCAGAATCGAACTTCTCTTCTTTTTCACAGGCAGGAGGTAGGAGGGCAAACCTATTGATGAAATAGCCCCAACTCCTCTATGAAGTTCCCTGCTCATTAAAGTGACAGGGCTGCAGCCACACTGGCTCTTCAGTGCTTTTAGCAGTGCCCCACAGACCGAGCAGCAGCAGCACTGCAGCTCTCAGTGCAAACGATATCTTTTCTTGCACAAAGATCATTCAAAGCTTTCCCCTTTGAAACAAAGCCTTTGTAGTTAGATGAGATCCGAGGAGATGCTGTTGGATTAGGGGCTCAATGAGGTGAAGGGTGAATGGATTGACTTGCAGCATACGCCCACATCTACCGCAGATCCTTTGGACTTGTTTATGTGAGACATTTTATCTACATGAGAAGATAGCAGTGCATCCCTCCCCTTCCTGGGCAGACCCAAAATGATGTGTATAAGTGATGGTGGGAGAAAGTGGGGCCAGGGAAGGGGGACAGAGGAGATGGATGCTATCAGGGATGCAATGCTCTGTCCTGCTATTTTGCCAGCATCGTTATGTTGGTTGGAGCAGTGGCTTTTCACTCTTCTGCTGCCAGAAAATATCTGTGCTGGCTTATGTCCCAGTGCTGATGCAGTTGTATCACTTGAAAAGGACTCTGCTGGCATTGTTTGCTATCTCTTAAGAGCCAGTCTGAGATATTCCAGCTGAAGGAGGTTGCAATAAGCTGCATTTCCTTAAGGGTGTTTGACAAGAGGTGTGACCCATATCTGGGGGAGGTGGGGATGCTTGGGAAGGAAAAGATATCCTTGTGAAAACATGAATCAACCAACCACTTGCAAATTCATGTGCATTTCTGCTACCGAAACAAATAATAAGGAAACAAACCTCAGGGTTTTGGGGTGCCCTCCCGCACGCTTTTTGAACATCTGCTCTTACTGTGAGAGCCAGAAAACTGAAAGCAGGAAAGGGGGAGCAGTTTTATATTCGTGAGAACCACTAATCCACAGAGACCAAGGGCTTTATCAGAGGAGCTCTAGGAAGTCCTGTGGTGGTGGTTTGAAGCCTGAATGGACCACCCCAGGCTTTGCAGGATTTTACTACTTGTGTAGCAGTGAATGGGAGTTCCTGGTTGTGGATTGTCCCCCTGGAGTTAGTGGGACAGCAGGGAAAAATATGGATGAATTCATGACCACAGAGAGATGTCCCATTTGAGGTCTGTGACACACACTTTGCTGTGCTCTTGTTCAGCACATGGGAAAACTTCCCACCATGAGAAGGTCCTGGTGGCACATGTCCTGCTGTCCTGCCCTCAGTTCCCACAGAGCACTAGAAGTTGCAGGAAAGGTGTTTGTGACTCGGGCTAAATGGCTACTATGCAAGTGATACTACATGCTCATATTATCACTCTGTCCCCTTCAGATTTTTAACTCATTTGACCAAATGAGACAAAATTTCAGGAACCTCAGAAATACCAAGCTCCCTAATTTCCATGAATATGAAGATCAGTTACCACTCCTAACACAGGAAAGGAATAGCAACTCCTCTTTCTCTGGTTGTCTGGTAAGAATCAAGCTTCAGCTTTAAGATGCTGTTTGTAGAAAACAAAGCTTTTTGCTGTACACAGTATTACTTGATTCTTTGACTGATCTTACCTGTTTTACTGTATGAAGATCCCAAGCAGGGATCCATGACTCTCAGGCTCAAGGTTTATTTAAAGCCCAGGGACAGGACAGCCTTTCCATCTGTGTTGGACCTTGTCGTGCCATGGTGCTTTGGGAGGAGAGGGGTGAACAGGGGAGCAGCTGCTCTTCGGATGTCCCCTATGGATAAACTTTGTAACACAGCTTGGAGAGGCTGACCAGCACTGCTGGCCTGGAACAGTCAGGTGATACAGACCAAGACAGCCCTGGAATTCATCAGGGGGGTTTGGCTGCCTGTGCCAAAACCCAATGCAGTGAGTTTAGAGAGACCTCTACCTGACCTGGACCTGCCAGTTTGTTTGGTGTGTAAATCTATTGGGAATAAAGGTAATCCCAACCTAAATATGCCTGGAGAAGGATGCTAACAAAGTCAAATTTGGATGATGATGAATTGATAGAAAGCAGGGTGATGACGGGCTGTAATTTTTCTCTTGAATTTTGGAAGGATAAGTTGGTGAGGGAGCTTTAGACACTGCTCATATGGCAAGCTACCAGAATACCTCAGGATTGTGCTCAAAGCCTGAGTTTGTGCTGCTGGTGTAAACCAGCGTGGGAACTGACGTGGTTTTGCTGGTGCTGGTGGTGCTCAGCAGGTATTTCAGGGCTGTGATATGAGAGTGAGGCAGGGCAGCATAGACTGGGTGTCACACAGACACACACTGCTGGCATGGAGGGGACATGCCTCTGGGGCTTACAGGGCTGGCACGGGTGTTGCAGCACCAGCTGGTTACTGAATCACAGGGTCCAGGGCTGGGAGCGGGTTTTTGAAATCCATCTGCCTGCCATCAGTGACCCCAAACAGCAGCAGTGCTGTAGGATAGTCCTTTCTTCATGACCAGATGATCACAAGGTGTTCCGAGTCCCTCTGTCACTGGTATCATGACAAAAACTCGGTCCCAAGCTCTCTCAATTATGAGGTCTCTACAGACTTTAGAATCTATTTCTGATCTGGCTCAGCCATCCACGTGGAAAAATCCACGAAGCACCTGGGAATTGCTTCCACTCGGAGCAAAGTCCGATGTCCATGAGCTGCAATGGTGCGGAGCAGGTGTGCGCTGCACGGGTGGGGTGTAACCAGCCCTGTGTGCTGGAGTGCACCGAGGCAGGCTCTGGAGGTAGAGCTCACTGCTCCTGTTGTTTCAGGAAAAAAGGCAAGAGGGGTCAAACCCATGTTGTTAAAACATTTCACTGAGTCATAGAGTGGAACTAAAAGGGAAAGGCTTATCCTGAGTATACTGGCAAAGGCAGTACCCTGAGCATGGGGTGTCACTCCCTCACAGGGTTTCACCGAAACAAAAAGGATGCTTTGCTTTTCAGGCACTGAAATAAATTAAAAATAAACAAATAATAATAATAAAAAAGAAGGTATTTTTTACATAGGAACTCTAAAGCAATGAAGGAAACCCCTCCATTCAAAAAACAAATCCAGACACAATTCCCAAGGCAGGAGTTACAATAGAAACTATTTTCCTTTAGTAACATTCACGGCAGAATTCCCTTTATTGCAGTGTAACGGTCACAGCACACAGCACATTGGCACAAATGACATAGCTTAGACAGAAATAAAACTTGTAGTCTGAATGTCTTTTAAAGTCATCTGTTGTTGGTGGTGCCATCTCCTTTCTTATTTCATCTCCTGCTTTACTTATACGAAGTAGAAAAAGACCCTAGCTCAATGACCACGGGTGTGTGTACCTGCATTAAATGAGAAATCCCCATTACATAGTGACAAGACTCTGACCCTCAGCAAAGACTGGCAGCCTTTGCTAATGATGAAAGGATGTTACCAGTTTCAGCATCACACTGCTTTTACTCAAAAGAATTAAAATATCTCTATTCTTCCGGTGTATTCACTGGATAGATTTGTCCATAGCCACTGTATAATTGGTTTTGCTGATACTTTCACATAAAATCAGCTATTTCTTTCCCCTTGTAGCTCTGTGTAGATCTTTTCTAGAGGAAGAAGGAAGCCCAAAAGGCAACTGCAGTTATATATCCAGAAAAGCATGAAGTGGAGAGGAAAGGGCCAGATGTAGCACATGAAACTGTCTGCATTTTCTACCACAATCCCAACACCAGGCTGAAAATATCTCATGGCATTTACAAGTATCTTAAAATAAAAGGAAAAAAACCCACAACATGAAGATTTTCTTGCCTTTGTTCAAACTCCTGTCAGTTCACAAAAAAATTGCCTATTTATGCTATTCATGCTAAATTTTATTTCTGAAACAAAACCCACATCGCACAATGTTGGGAATTACTTTTTTCTTTGGGATGGCTTTTGTGGTGAGCATTGTGTTTGCCTCTACAACACATTTTTCCATTTGTTTTCATGCAGTTTCATAACTCCTACCAAAAAAAAAAAGAAAAAAAATAATTAAAAACCTCCCCCCAAAATCCCCAAAACTTTTGATTGATAATTTAGCACAAATCCCTACTTCCTTCAACACTATTTTTCACAGTACAAATGATATGCACGGCTCATCCACCAGTGCAGTCCTGCAGCTTGAAAGGTGTTTGCTGTATTATCTCACTTAGATGATTATGTAGGCACTGGTGAACATCACTTTGAAACAGTCAATAAAGCAGGGTGAAAACCTGAATTATCTTTGTTTTCACACATTTTGGAATGCTGATAGAAAGCTCAAGTAGCAGCACCGAGAGGAGCATTGTACGTGCGCATTTAGCTGTAAAGAGTTGCCTCAGTTCAGCTCCATGGAGCCCGCAGGAGCAGTTATGAGACCAGATGTTTTTCCCATTCATTAAACAGTGCTGGCCAGCATGTAATTCTGAGCAGAAAAATGTTGGGATTGCTGGAGATATAAGACCTCTTTGTGATGTGAGCTCTGGTTTTACACCTGATCCTGCAATGTGCAAGAGCTGCAGGGCTGCACAGTCGGACCTGGGGGTGTGAGCTGGAAACAAACCCCAAATCCGAGGCACAACTGCATGCACCTGTCAGCCCCCAGGAGAAAGGGTGAATTTCTGGTCCCACTGAATCTGGTAGGAGTCTTCTCATCAACTTCAGTGTGTTTTACTTTGCCTGCCTGGTTGGTTGGCTCCAAATCCCGTATTTTTATGTCTTGAGCAAAAATAGAGTTCCTGCAGCTGTTGGTAGTAATAAGTCTCTTCAAATCAGTCACTAGGGAACAACTCCGCTCATTTGTACACACAAAGCCAATGTAATGCAGGGATGTCAAAAAGAGACCGTGGCTGGCACCTGCAGGGAGGCTGAAAAAGTCAATTCAGGATGACTTTAGAGCTGCAGTTCTGTATTGACTTCCAAAGAGTCTTCCCTGCGTGTGAATGGTGGGTTTTAGCCAGGAAAATGCTAGAGCCAGCTAAAGGAAAGTACAATTATAGGTGATGATTACAGATACGGAGTGTCTCTCAGGATCCCCCTTGCTTCCTGCTCCAGCCCAGAGGAGCTGTTTAGACTGGAAAGCAAGCAGCATGTGGAGTAAGACGTGGGCTTAAACTTCAATTTTCTTTTAAAGGTGGCCAATTGTAACACTTCATAGAGAAGCCACAAAATCTGTAGATGTGTTTGGTTGGGGGTTTATTTTTTTATTTTTTTAAAGGTGAATTTTATTTTTCTTGGAACAATTGAGTTTGGTATCTTTTTAAGGAACTTAAAAAGGCATTTTTTTCTGAGTTTTTGAATGGCAACTAAACTAATGTTTCTGGCACTGCCAGGGCTGCTACTGAGTCAAAGGACAGCAAAGGTTCCTGTGCCTGCCAGCAAAGCTTCCCTCTGGGATGAGTCTGGTTTGGCAAAGAGGGTTCCATGTGGTCCTATATATTTTTATGTATACCTGTATATATCTATATCTGTCTCTATACCTATTCTTGTGTGCATATCTATATCTATATCTATTCTTGTGTGTGTGTACACCTATAGGAAGGCAGGAGGTTTTTTTTTAAAAAAAAGCTAAACTCAAGGAAATTACCACTCATTAAATCCCAATGGGCTCTGCTCATTTAAAAATATTTTCATTTTAAAATACTTGTGTTATTTTAAAAAAAAATTCCCATGAGATCAAGATTCAGAAGGATTCTTTCAATAGACTGTGTTTTTTTTAGGAGTGTGGAGGGGATGGAAGGTGAGGGTAAGTTATCAGAAGCATCAACAACACAATATATGAGCATTGCAGAGAGTATTACAAGAGTGGATTGAATTTTTTGCAGGGATCATGCCTTGGTGAAAGGTTTTCACTGGTACCATGATGAAAACCTGCCCTTCTGCCCATATTTTGAATGTAGGACAGAAAGAGCTCTATGAACATTTCTTGTAAATAAGGATGAATTCTGGAATGGGAATATGGAATTTTTTCTAGTGCATGATGTGTGAGGGAAGAGGCAATTAATGTACTAGCTTTGTGCACTTTGACCCTTTTACACATACTAAGTAAAGTGGTTTGATGTTAGTTTGAGGACAGTGTTAGGATCATCTGTTAGTCAGATTTCAAGTTAATTAACCAGCCAAGCTGCTCACACTGGAAGGGGCTCGTGTATGATTATGAGTCACCCACTTGGGTAACTGATATTTGTTTATTTTTAGGCAGACTATGAGGCACCCAGACACTATGGCAATGGGTTCCAGATCAGTACTTTAAATATATGAAATATACTAGTGATTTGGACCTTGCAGATGAGAGGAGTGGCTGCTTTCTCACAACCTCTCCCTTTGTAGAAGATGAGGTCAGGCTCATCACATGAAGACAAATTCCTTATCCTAAGTATAGTTAAGGCTCATTCCTGAAATATACAGAAAGCATTATTTTGGGATGGATCTGTATGTACTCTTGCAGCCCTTGGTAGGCCCTGTATTCCCAAATGAAAGAGCTGGTCTTATCTGTGTAAGAGTATAAAATTGTGTGGCACTGCATTAATAGCATCCAAAATTTTTAGTGCTTTGCACCTTTGTTCTTGAAACGTGGTGCTGAAAGTGTGGGTCCATGAAAGTATGAGAGGTTGGCAAAAGTGGGGCAAAGAAAGTACAGTGGGATTTGGGAACAGAGGTGGGGGTCTCGGGTACCATTGAAACAAGTTGCCCGTCTTCAGAGGTGATCACACTCCATAATCCCTTCAATGGATGCGTCAAGCCCCTTTCCATACTTAATTAAGCTCCTGTCCTTTCCCACTCCAGAGCCACAAGGTTCTTGCTGCCACCTTAAAGGAATTTGTAGCCAGTTCAGACCCATTTGTTCTTGTGCCAATGTTGACTTTCCTTCAGTAGCTTTTCTTATAGGGTACATCCCAATTTGTTTTATCAAGGGCAGGAGGAAAATTTTTCTTGTCCACATTTCTGCATGAGGAATTTGGAAACAGAAGGAAGGCTTTGTCTAATAAGGACTTCCAGAGGCCAGTACCTCCTCCTCAAGAGGAGTAAGTACTTTTCTTAGTTTCACTTTCCTTTCCTCAATTTTTGCCTCCTCCATCCTTCTCTCTATCTCATATTTCTCCCACTGGCCTCCTGTTTTGTTTTCTGTGGCACCTGGCATGTGCATTCCCTGTCACTTCAGTCCCTTTGCTGTGGGTGGGTGATGGGCTCAGACACAAACCCTGCCATCTCCGGGGTAAGGCAGCTCCCCATCTTCTCTGTGTGGAAGGGCAGCAGCAGAGAGGAAGGTGACACAGGCTTCACGTTATTTGCTTTTGGTTCTGGGGAAAGCATGGGGTAGGGGGACATAAACATCACCAGAAGTGACTTTGGACAGTGCAGGATGACAGGAAGAAAGACAGACACAGTGAAATGGAGACCTGGCAGCTTGTTCACATTGCTGGCTACCATGAGTCCCAAACATTTATCTGTGGATGTGAGATATGGAGCATTAATTAAACTGTGTAAACAATCATTTATTCATTCTTACTCTATAGCCTGGTGCACAGAATAATGAAATGCTGGCAATTAGATATCTTTCTGGAAAAGTGCATTTTTTATAAGAATTGCATGAAGCAAACAGTTGACTTAATTTAGAATTCCCCTTCTGTGTATTTATGTCTTAATATAGTGTTTTTAACATTGTTTTTGTTTAGTGTATTTTTGTAAGCAGTCACTTAATTAACAATGACTTTATTTAACTATCACAAAGATGATTTCTGTATTTTATTAGTATTTATTTTAGCATTGTAACTACATAAGTGCAGTCTTCTTTTCAGTTTTCAGATGGAAAGAGCTGCATTTTCATTTTTCTGAAATGGGTTCTTTTAGGACTTTTCCTTGAAATTATTTTGCTCTATACATTTCATATTTGATCACTTCTGCAATGAACTTATTTAATGAGTTTTCCTTATAACAGTTTCCAGTGCAATGGTACTGCAGCATCATGATTCTGGTAAACGCAGTGAGGAGAGAAGAATTTTACATAAACTCTTGTGGTTGCAATAGGATTTGAAGAAAAATTTTGATAATTATGGTGAAATTAAAGCAAGGTGATTTTGTGCATGATTTCAGACTCTGAGACACCTTCTCACAGCGGTTTCAGCCCAGCTGGTGGTGGACATGGAATCAGATGAAGGAGGTTTAGTACTGGGCGACTGGAAAGAGGTTTTCTGCCAGCCACGGAGGCCTGGCAGTGGCAGTGGGATGGGGGAAGCCTTGTGGCTCCTGGCTCGAGCCAGCGGCACACACCTCGTGCTACAAACACCCAATTAAATCAGCAGTGTTTTTAATAAACAATTTAAAAATATCAGACGTAGCAAAACAAACCTGGAGATGACAGAAACAGTGATGTTTTTAGAGGTGGTGGAGAACAGAACATCCTTTCCTTGGAAACACAACCCGTCCGGGAGGAAAGCGGCTCCCTTGCAGCGTCTCAGCTTCCCCAGACACTGCCCACACAGTCCCAAGCAGAGCTGGCCTGTGGAAACCCATGTGCCAATGTTTGTAGAAGCATGGGCTTCCCACCTCTCCCAGGGATATTCCATCTATCTGTCACCTAAATAAAAATTCCTCTTGCAATTCTTGCATGTGAGGGCTAAAAAGATTTGGTAAAGACCTAAGAAATAAGTAATTTAGATAGACAAAAAGAAGGGCTTTTAATGACCCAAAAGCAGTCGTTCATTTTGAATATTAGTGGCACAAATCATGCCTGGGTCTTGTCTTGTAATCTGTTATTTTAGCTGATGACCAAAAAGTTGGTAGCTGCCATGCTCCTCCACATTGGCCACTGCAGCTCTGGGCTGGGTTTGGCTGCTGATAGTGAGAAAGAACCACTTCAGGTTGTGTTAATGCTTGAGTAGTTTGAAAGCACACTAATGACTTCTTATTTAATAAAGGAATGGGCCAGCTCTCACTGCAAAATCCTGAACATCCCAAACACAGCACAGAGTTAAGTAATCTCTCCAGAATAACCTTCCAAAGTTAAGATGCAGATAATTTTGCCTGAAGGGTAAGAAGTAAAGAGACTTAAAGTGGATATTTCCATGGAAGAGCAAGAAATGAACTAAAACTGGCTGGTGTCTTTCTGTGAGTGTTTGCCATTGAACTCCCAGTACCACAGGTGTCATATCTGGGGGCTTGGGGAGAATCTAGAGAGACCAATACATACACTTTTGTCTCTAAATAACTTTGATTTAATTCTTGGACTCCACACTTTGAAGAAAATGCGTTAAAAAAGTATTAAGTAATGATTCAGTTTTGTCAAGGACTACTGGTTTAATTCTTGGGCTGGTGTGCTCCTTGACTATCTCTGTTCCTCAGCTTTAACAGTCCTTCAGCTCTGAGGCATCTCTTGGAGCAATGATCAGGTATTATGAAAAATGATGGTTCCAAAGCAAAACAAAGACCTAGGTGACTCATGAAAATTTGCAGGAAGTGGGGGCAAATGTCTGCTTACCTCTGTTTCAGTTCTGTTGGCATAAAGTTAAGATGTATAAAATGTCCTGGAGAATGTCAGTCCTTTGGGTGACTTCCTGCAGGTGTGTCACTGAGTGATGAAGAAAGCCTGTCTGGTTTTCTTCGCTCCTGACCCTTCTCCACCACCAGTCCCAGCACCATTCTCGGTTGTCAGCTGCCTCACCTGGACACTGGGCCCTGATCAGATTCCCCTGTCCAACTGAGGAGGTGTTTTAATCCTCCTTCCTTCACAGAAAAGAGGAAGAGTACAATAAAATCAAATCTCTTCACTGGGGCCTGGGCAAATATTCAACTCGCTGGCCTCTGCAAGTTATTTTTGTTTAATAAAATGCAGCAGAGGAGGATTTCCCAGGAGACTCTCTGCTTCGCTCCATACTGCAGGATCAATATTTTAACAACTTATTTTTCCTTGCATTTGTACTCTTAGAGTAAGTGTTTGTGCTAGGATGGCTGAGGTGGGACTGACACCGTTGAAATGTAGGGAGAGAGGAATTGGCAGCTGTGACCCTCAGCCTATCATGCAAAAACACCATGATCAAAATGCCCCCCACACAGGCTCCAGCCATGGAGTGGGAACTATCTTGGGTGCTTCTAAATGCAGCAGTTGTAGGAGTCCACAACATTAAATTATAGCAGAACTAACTGTGGTTGAATAGAGGGAGGTGGAAAACATGAAAATCAACAGACATAAGGTATCTGGGGTTACCCAGGGCTGAACGCAGTCCCTCCCTCAAGATTTTTTTAAAAAATAAAAGTAATTAAATTATTAAAAAACCACAATTGGTTAGCATAAAATTGATTAGCCTGTTGTCACAGACTCAGGGTTCTGTAGATTCACATGGCAAACTAAAAGGTCATTAATGAAGGCTATATAGTGAGTGAGTGGGATTTCTGCCCATATTGGGCCTGCAGTGGGCACTAGTAAACATTTCTGGGGGAGTTATTAACAGGTCTGCCCTGCCCAAGCAATTCTCAAATCCCAGAAACGACTAATTTATTAAAATGGGAGTAATCTACTTCATCTTAGAAAAGTTATGTAGTTAGGGAAATTGAAGGAAAGGATCTAGCCAATATCTTCATTGTTGGGCTTCAGTTTCTCATTTTCTTTCTTTCCCTCTCCCCGTTTCCTCTTCTGTTTGTGCCCCTATTTCAGAGCATGGATTGGGCAGCCAAGATTGCATTTTTGTTAGAGTACTGCAAGGTGCTCAGGAAGGCTGAGCAGTGCCCTGATCAGCCCAATGCTGGTACAAATCCTCTCAGAGGAAATGGTAAGAGTGTGAGCTGTGCCTTTCTTTCACAATGAGATGGAGAGGAAGAGTCAGCACCACAACAGCTGCTGTTTCTCTTTTCTGTCTCTGCAGCTCTTCCCTCTTGCCTTCCATTTGTGTACTTTTGTCTTTTCTTTTAGCTCTGGAGGAACACAGAAGAACAACATCTTCTGTGGCCCATTTAAAATAACCTTTTCCCTTTCTGCCAGAATGAACAGTTGTTGTCACCTCTGGTACCTTACAAGAGCCAGTCAGAATGACTTTCCCTGGAGTAGGTCATCCTGTAAGCAGGAAAAATAATGAAGCCTGTTTCTCTGCAGATCTATGTTCCTATCATGTAAAGGGCAGCATTGGCTTTTAAGTTAATTATACTCAAATTTACTGTTATCTCTGCATAAAGCATGTCATGCCCTGCAACTTCCATGTTCTTCAGCCACTCTGCCTTCCTGACCTTCCCACGGCTGCTCTGCTGCTTTCAGCCTTTCATCCTCCTTTTCATCTTCTCTTCACTTTACAGCCTCTGTGTTTTCCTGCTGCTCCAGGTTTCTCTTGAGATCATCTTGTCATTTCCTCCTCCTTTTTAACCCATCCCTTCTCCTGACTTGATCATTCTCATTGAGGGGCTGTGTGAGCTGCTGCTGTCAGCATAAATAACAGCAGGGCTGTGATCCAGCAGTATCAGCTCCCGGCACATGGGGAGCTCCAGGGGAACAGGGCAATACCTCACCCCACTCCTCCCACAATCAGGGAGCTCTCAAGGTCTCTCACATCGCATTAACCACAACACTCTACAGAACTTGCTGTGCTCCGGAACATCAACATCCCATCAACAGCCCATCTCCACTGCTGACCATCTATCCACTGATCACAATCCAGCTAGGCAATGTCCTTTCCCTGCTGCCTGCCATTGCACAGCTCTTTTGCACAGCTCTGGACAGCACAGGGCTCACCCCAGCGCTTGATAGGGGGACAGTAGCTTAACACTGGTGCCAGGCTTTACATGACACAGCAGCTAAAGGTGGAAGAACTGAGCCACAGCTGCTCCCTGGTATTCAATCAGCCCTTTGCTCTGTGCAGAGCACTTCCTCAGTGCCTGCTATCTCTTATTATACATTTTTAATTGATTAATTTTTCATCCTTATCCTAAGGTCGTGCATTCATGGCAGTCATTGTCAGCACCCCGTGTTCATTTCATGTAAAGCTATATTTAGACATTTCCTGGATGACATATCCCTAATGTACAGTATCCTTTTATGGCTTGTATCAAGTCAGACTTCAGACCTTTAGGCCAGAATTTGGTTAGTCCTTGACTGGACCATAAGGTGGGCTGCTGAGGAGAAGCTTTTCAGTCTCACTGGTGTGACCACAGTTACACAGCTACATGAGGCTTCCTGAGATTTTTTCACACTGTTTTTGGCATTGCAATATCTTGCCCTATTCCCCTCCTATTCCTTTGCCTGTCCCTGGCATGCTGCCCGAGGGTGGCTGCGAGGATCCTGTCTTTGGCTTTCACCACAACAGCGCCGCAATGGCTGTTGTGGATGGCATTAGTTGATGCGCTGGTGTATTCACCATGGCACTGGGTTTCCCCTTTGCTTTGCCCTTACAACATTCCACACATAATTCACCCCTGCTACCCACTCCCTCCACCCCCTCTTCCCCCCCAAGTATTTTAAAGAAAAGTGATATTCTAGAAATAGGGTGACAGGAGCAAAATCATCAGAGGTCAACTTGGGAAAGTCCAAACCATGGTCTCTGCTTCCTAGCCACTGTTTTTTATAGATCCTGTAAGAATTAATTTAAGCCTGAAGGACTTTACTTTCTACTAAGTGCTCTTGAAATTGGCTAATGGGGGAAAGAAGATTGAAGGGTGAGAGATGTGCATAGCCCAGCTGATCTCATAAGCTTTATTTCTATAGGAAATCGGTATAAAATGTGAAAGGGAGCAAGTCATGTTAAAATAACAGTTGTACTTGATCCTTCACATATCTGATGCTTTTAATACTTTCTCTCCCTTCCAATACATTAAGGGAGACACACAGGGCTGAGATGCTCTGTCTGAAGCCTCGGACTTCATTTGCCAAGCTGAAGTTGAGGTAGCACTTTTGAGCCTCTGGGGCTGTGCCTTGCGTCAGAAACAGCACAGCTCGTTATCGTCCCTGAACCCTGCTCCTATCAGTGGTACTGCTACGTGATGGTGGGTGACACGTGGAGGGAAACAGGATCTCTTCCAGAATGTGAAAAGGTAGGTTTCACATAAGATTAAATCAATAAGAGGAAGACGGATGAGCATTCTTTACCTGTATTATGGAGGAGACTGCTTTAAGAAAAGGGAAAGTTTACCTCGGGACATTTGTTCCCCTCCCCTTTGTTGTACAGCTGCTTGGCAGTCAGTTCTTTGGCTGTCACAGTTGGGAGTGTGTGTTTCAAGGTGAACTGTTGCTTATTTCAGTTTGCCTAAAAATGTTGCTTGGCAAACCAAGGTAGTTCAGGAGATGATTGATGAGCAATGAGACAAGCACGCAGCAGAGACAGGCTGGACAGCTGGGATGACTTCAGCCTCAGTCCAGAGCAGATCTTATCATTTAAAGGCCAGGATTGGGTCAAAAGGAAAAGGGATGCTAAAGGAAAAAGAAAGAATAAAGGAGAGAAAGAGAGAGTTTCAAAGGCTGCGATACAGTAGTCACCATAGTGATGATGAGGGAGGAGACAGAAGAGAGGGCAAAGTCAGTTGACAGTGAAAACATTCAAGGTTTAAAAGGCAGCCTGCTGGCTTTGTGCATGTCTGGGAACCCTAAAGACTGGGCAGGAATCATCTGGCATCTCCAAGCCTTTCTGCTGCTATTGGTTTAATTCTGTAAAGATTCATTTCAAGCTATTATTATGATCATCATATAAGAGTTACAATTAACTTTAGTTATAGAATCTTCTCTTTTGTTAGAAGTGGCTCTTGGCTAAACTTGACCAACTTTGTGGTAAGGCTGTTATGGGAAAAAATTCCTTGTGGCCTCCTTCCTGTCTTTCAGTAGTGCCTTTGAGTTGTTAGTGCATTTTCTTGCTGTGAAAGGTGGATTGCTGTACCGACGGGGTAATTAGAACATGGCTGCACACCAGAGGACCTGCGGGTCTGTGGCAGACCCCTTGCCCCCCCAGTGCATGGAGATGGGAAGGTAACATCAGAAGATCCCAAAACCCACTATACTGATATGCCAGTTACCAAAAATAGGAGGCACTGAAAAGAGGAGACGTCCTTGGATATACATTACCACTTTAGAAGAAACTGCATCAATTTAAGACATGATCATCCCTTCAGCTGTTTGAGTTGGTCAGGTCCCTACCCGAGGTTACCACTGTCACACCATAGCAGTTCACCTGAGCACTCCTCACCTGCCCCAGTTCACCTCTGAGGCAGGCGAGTTATGTCACAAGAAACTCTGCCAGTCCGGCTAAGGGAAAGCAACAGTTTACAGGCCAGGAGTTGTAGCTGAAGGACAAGGACATTCCTTACACTGCACAGTTACATTTGCAAGAGGCCACCTGACTGAAGCTTTAAATCCATCCCTTCTCATGGGAGAGACATCTGACTGCACGCCACCAGGCAGTGCCTGTCTCCTTTCAGAATTCAAACTGCAGCTTGATGCCTGAAACTTTGCTTTATTGTGTTAGGTTGCTGTTGTTTGTGCTGTTTCTGTGTCAGCTGCTGGAGATGACACAAGAGGCAGGGGTCAGAGCACTTGACAAAGAGATCCATTCACCTCCTGTCGATCAGCAGAGCATTGAGGCAGAGCTGGAACTATGCTACAAGGGAAGATCCTGAAGACTTTTCAGAGCTTTTATCTGTTGCATGAACTAATTAGGGATTCTTGAGGGACAACAAAGGGGGAGAATAATTGTTCCAGATATTACAGTACCTCTCTGTGAGTCTCAGTATCCCAGGCCATCCCTATTAATTTAGCTCGTCATGCCTGGACTTGTTCAGTCTTTGTCTTCTCAGAACTTTATTCCAGACAGCAGGATTTCTCTGAACTGTGGGGAATGAGATGTATAAGATTAGAGACAAAAATCAGTCTTATTCCAGTTATTACTGGAATACTCCAAGGGCACAAGAATTTGACACTGGTTATTAAGTGTGTTATTGCTATCCCTTTGAAGCCTTCAGGTTATGCTGTATTTCCTGTGGCCCTTTTACTTGCACCTGTGTCTTTTAATGTTCATGGTAAAATCATCTGGTGTTGTCTTTTTTCTCTCTTTCTTTAGAAATTAAGTGAATTTTAGATTTTCAAACCTGTTTTCCTTGACCTTCTTCAATGAGAAAAGGCCATGAGAAGTCTGGGGATTTGGGGTTCTTTTGCCAAATTTATAAGGGTATAGAATGGACTGAGTCTGGATTTACTTCCTGTTCAATGAATATCCTCACCAGAATATTCCCATTCCATTTGGGTTGTAAAACCAAGCCGACTGTTGCAGGAAAAAGTGTGTCAAGCCCAATTAGCCCCCTTCCTGTCTCTTCAGCAGGTCACAGCATGTTAAAATTCTTTTTCTTGAACCCTTCAGTTCTAGACAGATTTCAGGCTTCCTGAGCCCTCCTATAAATATCTTAAAATGTGCAGGTGAAGTGCACTGCATGGTGGACAATGAAATTGTGAACTTGAATCAACAGACAAACATACTGTCCCTTGCTCTCGCATGGGTTTTTATCGTTTTTCAAGACTTTGTGTAATTTGTAGTTTTCGTACACCAGCAAGGGTTCAGATTGCGGCATGGTTGTCTCCAATAACCCACCTCTGGGTGCTTATTTTGGCAAAGGTGTCACAACGATAGCTGGTGTGGGGCACAGGCTTAGAGGTGACAGAGATATAAAGGAGAAGGGAAATCGTACAAGTACAAGGGACAAAAAGCAGGAATGAACATGATTAAAAGATGGCTGGTCTTTGGTGCAAATGCATTGACAATGTAGAAAGAGAACAGTATTTGGATGGAAAATAAAGAGTTGGAGGTTATAATGAGAGAGAGACTGGGATGAGGATGGGATCTCTGAGAAATGGAGAGTGAAGTTAAAACAAAAGGAAAAATGAGCAGCATGAGAGGAAGCAGGGTCCCTTTTAGGGGAATGCCCATCAAGATGTGCAACACCCCCCATCAGGGCATGAAAAAGCATCTGGGGTGCTGAGCCTCACTGTTCTGCTGTGGTTAAACAGCAGTGAGGCTGTGGTGGCAGGAGAGGANGATGGACAGAGGACCCCTTAATAATTTTGTCTCGTCTGCAGTATTTAATGTGTGATGCTCTACATATTTATTTTGTGTTATCCAGGCTTGTTTGAAAAGCCATCTGTTTCCTCCTAAGTAAGGGTGCTACATATTTGTTTTTCTCTGATACATACTTTTTTCTGCCCTTTGAATCTCAGCTGGATGATTCTCTTAGGCAGTAAACAGGATTTTAAAAGAGGGTTTGCAGGGTAAGTGCTCTTGGCTTTGGAGGATTTGAGAGTAAGCATGTCAGACCTCTATTCCTTTTACTTTTTGTCAGTGATGTGCTAGCTCAAGTCCTAAAATTTTCTCTCTAATACTCATCACTGCTGCTCTTGAGGGCTTCACAAACAATTGATCTTCATAGCTTGGCAAGGGTTTCATTTTACTCTGTTATTTTTGGGAGAAGTTAGGTGGGGTTTTAGAAATAAATTTCATTATCCATCTTTCAACTTTGATTATAGGTTGCATCTATCCAAGCAAAGACCTTGCCAACAGCATTCTAGTAGCATAATGGATAACACATTCTGATTATGAATTAGACTGCAAGTATGACTCCTGGATAGTGTTTCTTTTGCAGGCTGCGTTCTTTTCCATTCTCATTGACGGTACTTGAAGCACAGCATGTTAAACTCTTCCCAATCCTGGATTCCTTATTACCTGAGTGTGCAAATACCCACTTTTAA
>WAAG01028341.1:252-26605 GCA_013390105.1 Tichodroma muraria | reverse complement strand
TGTCCTGCCTGGTTAGTTCCTGTGAGGCAAATTGGTGCTCTTTGATAGTATTTAGATTTTATTGTGAAATCAGCAGTTAAGTGTACGTTGTACATTAGCCCAAGCAGCATGTTTGCTCCTGCTCAGGACCTTAAGTATTATTTTTGTTATTATACTTGTTAGAGCATTGTTGTATTACACTAAACAACATTAGCTAAAATTATAATTGCAATCATTATGTTCTTATTGTATTAGCTGCTATGTTGTGATAATATGATCACAATATTTCAGCATTATCAGTGATGGTGGCGGTGATAAACAGGCAATTCTGTAAATTCTTTGTACAGCTGAAGCCAGGGTAGGAGCATGATGGGATAAAGCCTTTAATGGCTACACTGACATCAGCTGAAAGAGTAAAGACCTAAAATTTGCCCCTCAAAGCCTACCCTGAGAAATTTAGACGCTCAGGAAAACACAGTGAACTTCCTGGAGGAAGGACTTTTCTTTTAGGGCCATTAGAAAACAAAGGCTGAGGTGCCCAGAGCATCACCCCGAGGCAATATATTAGTGTTAAATTTACTCACCAGGTGGATTTGTACCTTTTGTTTTGCAAGTTTTTGAACACAGAGAAAACCCCAAGAGAAAAATACTGCTACTAAAAGCTGCAGGGGGCCACAAATTCCAGCCCTGCCTTGTCCTTAGAATCTTGATAAAAACCAACAGTTCTGTAAAACAGTTTTAAGTGCTGACACAGACAAACCAAAATTTTGAATTTGACGTGTTTTGTGTGAGCCTTCTATTTCTCAGTTTAAAAATACACAGGATATTGAATACATGAAAGAATTTAAAGGGTTTGCTAAGCCAACAAAACAGGTGGATTTGTGGATCCCATTATCTGTCTCTTCCTAGGTAGTTCCATGTGATAACAACTCTTTGGACCATAATATTTCAGTGGCCCAAGTGAATGAGCAGGGAATGAGCAGAACAATATTTCATCTCGAGGCTTTTTTTACTCTTTCCCAGAAGATGCTGTTAGCAGCATGCAAAAAAATTGTATTATACCAAAATTGTACAAAAATAAATTCCCTCCCCCCCAAGCCAATAGGTATTGTTTTACAGCTGGGAGACTGAAAACATATTGGTTGAAAACATTACAATATTTAAAAACCACATGGAGTTGTAAAAATTGGAATGAGTCCTCTAAATCTTCGATAAAATGGTTAATCAGTTGATCCTTAACAACTGCTATGTACAGTACAGAGAGCTTATAATTCACAAATGCAGGTTCAAGCAGTGTTCCCCAAGGATGGGGAGAACAGATTGAAACACTGAAAAGAAAGGGGAAGGAGACAGAAGGAAAGAAATAATTAAATAAAAATGTCAAATTCTTCATTGTTTTTTTTTTTTATATTGTGTTTTCCCAACTCTTGTTCTCTGTCTCTGAACTCGTAAAAAAAAAGTATTCTCTCACTCTCGATGGAAATAATCAATTCAATATTTTTTGAATTCTAATTATTAAACTTACTTGCTACTTTTTTAATCTCTTCTAAGAAATCACCTGCAAAATTTGCAAGATTTAAAGCCAAAGGCTTGCTTGTAGTACAAGAAAGCGAAAATATATTTATTTTTTTTTCTTTTTAATGACAGTCTAACAATAGTCCCACAACTCACCAGTGCATTCCAAAAATTTCATGCTGTCATCATAAAAATCTGACTGTAGCAGAATCTGTCTGGCACTAGACAGAGCCCTAATGACCCTAAACTCACATACGATCCCTGGTGATCAGAAGAAGAAAAATACAGTAAAAATAGAGAAATATGTAAACTGCTTAAGTGACAGAAAAATATCCTCTGGAGAATGTCATTCATTTTCTTCCTGTCTTTCACAACTGTCAGAGGTACCAGGTCTCTGAACTTGTCTTTTGTGTTGTTTAACAGGAAGCATTGGAGAATTTTCCAGTCACTTGGAAAGTAAAATTAGTGATGGAGTGGGGTCGTTCCCCCATTCCTACAGTTCCAGCAGCACATTCCCAGTATTTTAACAGGAAGCCCAGCATAACTTGTATAAATGCTGGGAGTGTGGAATTTCCCTCACCACACTTCTGTTTCCAAGGGTTCATTTAGTGAGAAATTGTGTTACGACACAAACCAATAAACAAGGTTTTTCTTGGACAAAGAAATCATGGAATAACATGTGCATTTAAAAAAAATACGAGTGTTTTGTATGTGCTTTTCCCCTTTTCTTTCACGTTATACAAAATAGCTTGATAGCTGATTGATGTCTCACGTTGCTATAAATTAAGCAGGGAGGAGTTGATATGGCTCTTTGCAAGTTCAAAAGCATTCCAGAGAAATTATGCTGAAGAAACAAAGAATTTCATAGAGTTTGATATATTTTTTGCCATATTGTGTGACATTTGATGTTTTTACCTCCAGCTTTTGAAATCAGCCTGATAGTAGAGGCTTCCTTCTGTCTCTCTCGACTGTAGAGAGATAAGACTGAAAATATGAATCATAAATGCGCTGACCCCAAAAGAAATGAGAAATATCAGTGTAGAGTTGCTTTGAATAAATTACAGGCACTTTAAAGCCATTTGGTGTTTAATTCATTGTGGTTTTTAATGCTAGCAGTTAGCAGGAGCCTTTCTGTGCTCTGTTGTGTTTAGCTCTGCCACCACAACGTGTTTTACACATTTTCATGAACCCACTGATTTCCCTGTGATTGGGTCTTGCTCTGGATTTTGGGTTGGGCTCTGAGTACTACG
Organism: Tichodroma muraria; assembly: GCA_013390105.1. Lineage (NCBI taxonomy): Eukaryota > Metazoa > Chordata > Aves > Passeriformes > Sittidae > Tichodroma > Tichodroma muraria. The sequence continues at coordinate 23,861 of WAAG01028341.1, read as the reverse complement.
AGCAGGACTTTTTTTCCAGATCCTTTTCCTGGGAATCCTTGAGGAAACATTTGTCTTTTATAGAACGCTTTTGAGGTGTGTCAAAGTCAAACCTCCTTGCAAATGAAAGTGAGTGATCATTAACAGAATCCTGGAACGATTTGGTTGGGAGGGAACTTGAAACTCACCCACTTCCACTCCCTGACTTGGTTAGTTCTAGCCCTGTCCAACCTGGTCTTGGGCACTTCCAGGGATCCAGGGGCAGCCACAGCTTCTCTGAGAAACTTCTGCCAGGGCCCCACCACCCTCACAGGGAAGAATTTCTTCCTAATATCCTATCTAAACTTACTCTCTTCCAGTTTAATGTGTACTTTTCTATTACCAGGAGAGTACAAAAAAGAAAAACCCATAGGACCAAAGATCTAAGTCACAGTTCAGACATGCAAAGATCCTGCGTTGGGAGGAGAGGGGGAAAATCCCTCTTATCTGCAGGTTCTGTCATTTAAGGCTTGGAAATAACAATATTGGGGATTTTTCCTCTATGTGAGCAGCAGCTGGACAAGAGTCTGTCAGGAAAAGGCATCATTTAATTGCTGATTCATCAGAAATTTTGCTATCTTAGTCTCCTATCAGAGAAGGTAAAAGTGGGCAAATTGTTGTCTCAATGCAGTCCTAAGTTCTATTTCAGCCTGGAAGGTGTGATCACCAGCAAAAAGTGATTTCTTCCCATAAAAATGGATATCTCAGCATACCAGGAGCTTGGAGGATGAGAAATCCTGATATATAAATCCTAATCAAAGTTGTCAAAAATCCCTGGAATTGTCCAAGGCCAGGTTGGACGGGGCTTGGAGAAGCCTGGTCTAGTGGAAGGTGTCCCTGCCCATGGCAGGAATGAGATGGGCTTTAAGCCCCTTTCCAAGCCAAACCATTCTGGGATTCTGTGAAATGCTGCTCTCCCAGTGTGCTGAGGCTCACGTCAGCATCGCTGAGCCCACTCCCTCCTGCTCCAGCCGTGCACATCCTCATGTTTAGTTGGAAGTTTATAGGCCTTTGTCCACATCCCTGTGGTATTTAATGCCTTGCAAATCTTAACAGATCAACCTTCCCAACATCCTGAGAGGCCTTGTCAGGGAAGCTTCATCTAAATACTTTAATCTCTCTTCTTGCAGTGAAACTTTCACTTCCCTTGCACACATCCTTTATGTTTGTTGAACTTGTGTTTATGGGCCTAAGTTTTCTTCAACCCAAACAAAACAGTAATTTATCTACTTTATTTCTTTCAAAATGGTGTTCTTAAAGTACATCTTGCAGATAGATTATCTGTCCCTCACAGCAACGCCTCACAATGGGAGCCTAATAATTGCTCTTTTTCTAATTTCACTAAATGAGTTATAATTATTTTACGTCTGCTTTATGGTTACGGAATAGTATTAACCTAAGCTCTAATTATAATATAGCTTTCAAAGAAATGTATGGACACTAAATTGATGGACTGGCAGCTTATGTAGGAGCATCACATAAAGCAGATATACAGCTGATGGTTTAAGGCATAGCATGTTAAAATTCAGGGGCACAACTTGTTCATGAATAAGTAACAGGGAGTAAATTCATTGACTGTTTTTTTTTAGTGGATCAAACAGAGAAGGGCACTATTAATACTTGTCAAAATGCAAGTACAGTTGGATATGACTTACACCAATAGGATTGGGAGACCCAAGCAGAGCCTGGAAGTCAGGTTAGTCAACACTGCAATGGTAATAATGGATATTTTACCTGTTTTCTGCTGGTTGGCCGTGTCTTGGAGCATTGTGAATGTTGCTGCCACAAATTAACCCCTTGTTTTTTATGCATAAAGTGATTCTTGACCAAATATCTTGGAATTCCCTTTTTGCCAGAGGTGGTTAAAAGTCAAGATGTTAGGAACCAAAATTTTAAACATCTTTGTCTGCTTTGCAGAGCCTCTACCTCCCCCTGCCAATGTGATGCCTGGCTGCAGATCTGCAGCTGTGGAGCCTCATCCTGTGCATCCCTGGAGGATGAATCTCCTCCCAGCAGAGCTTTCTGCAGCCCCCAGCTTCCCACACACACTCAGCTGCCTCCTCCACCCAAAAGGGCACTCTTGGCTTACTCATCTCAAAGTAAAAAATCAGATATATTTGGGCATTTATCAGCTCTTCACTGGGCTGTTCAGAGAGAGAATATTTGGGCCTAAATATTGGAAGTGGAAGTGACCTTCAGGTGGTTTTGCCTTTAGTATGAGAGGATTCATTGGACAACACTGACTGACAACATTTTTCTGGTCATCTGGACCATCTGCTGGAGCCACCATCCCTGAAAATGTCCAAAACACGAGTAGATGGGGGATTTTTGGTTTGGTGTATGTGGTGATGATCAGCCAAAGGTTGGACTTGAGTGTCCTGGAGGTCTTTACCAACCTCAGTGAGTCTGTGATTCCATCTCAACACAGCCACCAGAAGGATGCCTGACCACCCTCCATCCCCCCAAACCAGGCACACCAGAAATAATTGACAATTTCCTCCCCCCAGAGATGATCCCTCTCATTTAGGGTTCCTGACTGTATCTGACACCCTTTCATCCCAGAGTGAGATTTTAGAAGTTGGGTGCAAACTTGGAGATGAAACGTGCTGTTTGAATGAGCTTCAGACTAAACAAATTAGATGTGTAAAACACACCTGGGTCTTATCTCCCTCACAGCTGAACCTTGGGCTATGAGAACTAAATAAAACCCACAAGCCATTTCCTGGCCCCTATGGGAGATTTCCCCTGAAGTTTATTTTTTAAGCTTCAGTGTCTGTTTCTTAATTACTTAAAGGTCTGTGGATTTGTTCTGTTGTATGAAATTTGATATAAATTGTTTACCAGACTTAAGGGGACGAGGAGATTATGCGTTTTCTTATTTTTAATATTTCTCTCTCCTATCTGCTGTGACCAGACAGAAATTTCAAGCAACAGCTCTTGGAAAACATATGGAGACCAGCCTGGGAATTTTGTAAGGTAAGGGACTCTCCACGATGCCAGGATGTCTGGCTGCTGCTCCTGCTGAGCAGCTCTGCATCCTTTATATTTTGAAATTATCCTATTGTAACTATTTTCCATTCAGTTTAGGCTGGCAATATATCCTTGTTTCTAAAGGTGTCTACACTTATTTGACTACAGAAAATATTTACTTTTCTAAAGGGCAGCTTAACCTTTGTTTAAATTTGAGGTGAGCGAAAGGGCACTGTAATTATGTGCTGTATTATTTGTGTCACATCTGAGTTACCATGAAGGCTCAACATGCATTGCCCTTTATTAGGAAACTGCTTAACAAACCCCAATATAACCACAGGTTTTGCGTCCAGCAAATATTTTATTGAACCAAAGGCTTGTCCAGGAAACTTGGACTCTGAGAAGATTCAAGTGGCAGAAACCTGTCCCAGGGGATGGGATAGAGATGAGTGTTTTGCTATGGCAGCTGTAGTCACTTTATTTTAAATATCTTGCAGTCAGGTAAAGGGGAAATGTGACTTCAGTGTTTCCTGATACAGAGCTTCAGAGTGGAAAACTATTCCAGTAGTTATGGAGGCTTTGTAGCTAAGGTGGATTCATGGGTAGGTCCCACTGCTTTCCCGTAATATTCCCAAAATATAACTTCCCCATAGCTGCCTTGAGAGGCAAGGAAGAAGAAATGTTCAGTGTGGTTGTAAGTTATAAGTAAAAGTTACACAGGATGTTTCAATCATGCTTCCAGGTAATTTGTCCTGCAGAAAGGCAGTTCAGGCTGCGGGAGGGAGCTCCACCCTTGTGGGCAGCAGGGATGGCTGAGATCACCCCCTAGTTCTGTTGCTATTGATTTGTTGCCGTGTGTCTGGTCTAATTGCTGTTTCATAGAATCATCACAGAATCCCAGAATGCTCTGGGTTGGAAGGGACCTTCAAGCTCATCCAGTCCCTCTCCTTTTTATGAGATGTTGCATTCCATAAATAAAACTGCTGCCTCAACCTTGATGGGAAGTTTTGATCCACTGAATAATGAAATATTAATCTCATTTGAGACAAAGACATCGATACCTTTGCCACAGAAATTGTCTTTTAAGCAGAGCAAACAAATATTTATGTACCCTTAGATTTGTGTGTCTGGTTAAGGATTGAAAAAGTGTCACCTGATGGTGTTGTCCCCAAGGAAAAATGAACATCAAAGAAATCTTTAGGAGCCACAACCCCACTGGGTATTTGTATACTGAGATATACAAATAGTATTTGGATTCACAGGTAATATAGGAATCAGCATTCTATAATACAAGTTACATTGTGATAATGTAAAAAGGAAGTTCTTTAAGTGGATGAAAGATAATACCAAAGAAAGAATCACATCCTTTTTCCAAGTGGGAGCCTTGTTTGTGCCAGCAACTGATCCTGCCCTCCTACAGAGATTCACAAAGATGCAGTTGGGGTCATTTCAGAAAAGAAACTGGAATTTGGTCAAGGCAGGCAGGTGCCTCCTTGGTTAGCTAGGGAATGTACCATCTAATCCTGGACGACAGAGGAGCTGCCCCTCCCAACAAAACTCCACGTCCCCGGCAGGAGCCCAGCTGCTCCAGTGGCAGAGATGCTCTGAAGAGCAGAGTGCACGTAGAGATCCAGCTCTAATTTAAAGTCAAGAAACTTTGTGTGAATCTGTTGCTTGGGAAATATCCCAGGAGCAGCTTCTTGTGATGGACTGTGTGTAAATAATCAGCACCTCCCAGGCTACTCCCAAGATAAAGCACCGTGGCCGGGAAGGGTTATTGCTTCATCCCATCACTCAGCTGGTTTTACATCTCCATGGCAAAGTAGCAAATATATATGGATCTGGAGGAGCTTGATCCATGGCATGCTCAGAGCAGGGTTTTTGTATTTGTGTATATTTATGGTCACTCACTAGAGGAGCAGTGACCTTTTGATAGATTAATATAAAGTACTTCAGATACAGTGGTGCAAGGAAAATGACTTTGACAGTGGATCCACTTGTTAGTACTGGAGTTGTCGTGCAAGCGTAGGAAATGAGAGGCCTTCAGCTTAAAAATCTGTCCTAAAAATCAGCCTGGCCACCTATGTCCACCACTACCCTGAGTAAAGTACAGTTTTACATTGAGTCAGCCCTAACTTGGGAGTAAACAGAGTTCCTTGGTCTTTCGCTCAACACGTTCCTTGTAACAACATCCGTTCATAAACATCAAAGAGAAGACAGAGGTGGTGGGAGACAGCCAGGGCTGGATTGCACAGACCCCTGAGGGTCAGGTGAGAGGATTGCTCCGTGGAAAACTGATGTGAGCAAAGGGAAGCAGCGGGACATCTCCGTGACCTCACGGCGGGGGCCGAGGCTGGCTTGGCGAAGGTGCCCGGCGGGGAAGCTGTGCCGGGCGAGCACCAGGGCTTTGTTCTTCCCCTGACAGCGTGATGGGCTCAGCTGGAAACGATGCCATTTCTTCCCCTTGCTGAGGATAAAGTCAGGGCTCTAAAAACACCAAAGGCTTTGAGAACATTTTCCGAAGAGCTGCCTGAGACAGAAGTCTCGGCTCAGGAGCCGCCTTGTAAAAATCCTGGGGAGTGTTGTTAACCCTCCGAGCGCGTTTGGGGATGTGTCAGTCTTCCAGGGATACTGCTCCTGCCAGGAAATCATAATTTATCGAGGTCAAGCGGGTTAATGGGCTGGACTATGTGCTACCAATTGGTAGACATAAAATATATTTAGTCCTGTGACAAACCTAAAAGGTTTTCAATAGAGGGAGGCTCACAATAAAACATGGGATGAGTCGTTCTATTATTTTTCTCTGAGAGCGATTTTTTCTTTCAAAGATAAAGGAAAAAGAGAGCAAGCTGATGTTTAAAATAAAATAAAATAAAAAAAAGCTGAGTAGCTGTTATGTTGCAGATGTGCATTTTATAGTTTAATATTTTTTGTGTGAAAAAGCAGTTGGGATTCTAAGCAGACATGATGTAGAGCAATTTAAAATTAATAGAGCACTTCAAATTTTTAGGAGGACTTTAACTTAGAAGTGATCTTGGTTTTGGGCAGGCTCAGTGTAGAAAGATGTGAAATTATGCAAGAGTTCCAGATATACGAGAACATATTGGCATAAAGGCAAACACTAATTCAGCAGATTAGGACAAAACAGATTATTTAAAATTCAGCAGAACAAAAATCCAAGCAACAAAATTTGTCTTACTCTGTTCTTTCAGTATAATTACTCAGCTTCCATTGTTCTGTTGCTTTAAATATCCACTGTGAGATGGAATGAAGCATCTCAGATAAGAATATTGAGAGTGAATATTACTGAAAAATGAAGAAATTCTGCTCTGGGCAGAATTCTGGGCTTAGTGTCCCTCCCAGGGAGATGCAGATTTTGGATCAGCAGTGGAGGTATCTGTCTGTCTTTCCTAGGTGGAAGAGCAGAGGAGACAAGCTTGTTATTGACTCTCTCAAAGGCCACAGGGGCAAGACTGGGCTAATAAATTCTCCTTTAAAGTAAGTGAATGCTCCTGCTGCCTCATTCCCTCCCCTTAGCCTTGCACTACCTTTTCTGGATGCTGCATCAATCTCCAAATTTTCTTCCTCAGCACACGTTTTTTCTGTATTGGATCAAGTTGGACTGAGCTTTTGGTTTGCTGTTTGCTTTGTGGGTGTGGAGTTTTGTTTGTTTGTTCGTTCATTTTGAAATTATTCTTGCACCATCAGCAGCATCCATGCAGTTGGAAATAAATGGAATAAGTGGAGATTTGAATGTTAGAAACTGTGGAGAGGTGGAGCTCAGGGGGAATGGGCTAGTGGTGGATTTGGCAGAGCTGTGTTAACAGTTGGATTTGATGATCTTAGAGGGTTTTTCCAAACTTAATGATTCCGTGATTCCATGATTCCATACAGAAGTGCTCAGTTTGCCCGAGTATGCTGTGGTTTGTTTAAACCTCCCTGGAGCAGCCTGTGTTGTGGCAGGGGAGAGAAGGGAAATCCCTGGAGCTGGAGGATGCCTGGTGGGGAGCAGGGCAGGGGATGCCCCCACGGACTGAAAGAGGGTCCCCTTGGGTTGATGAAGGTTCTAAAACCAGATCAAATGCTTGGTTCAAAGCACATCCACACAGCATTTGGTTAAACTAGGCCTGAATTGCCATTTGAATTAATCCCATCACCACCTGGTCTGTCCAGATCAGTTGCTTCAGTACCAATACCCACCACGGTCCTGCCAAACAACAGGAGCATCTGTCATCTGTCACACGTCTGGGGCTGGAGCTGTGGGTCAGATGAAAAAGGCACAGAGAGAATCCCTCAGACAGTGGGAGAGAGAAACACAGCCCCTGCTCAGCCTGGTGAAAGAAATAAGGGTGGTCTGGAGGGCGAGACAGGGAATCTCAGCTCTTTTTCCATGGGGAAACGTCCAAAGTACCCTCAGTTTTGCAAAAAGTGGGTTCTCTGTTTAACAGGGCCATTTTTTTTTTTCCTAATGCTTTCTTTACCAAGTAGCAAACTTAAAAGCACAATCCTAATTTATGGTGCATTGATACTAAACAAGTTATATTATTAATATCCATACCTATAAGGATTAAGTGTTTAATGGGTTTGAATCAGTTCTTTACCAACTGGAGCACACAATAAATACCTGGATACACAGATTTCAGGCACTTTAACCTTTTTATTGCATCGGAGAGATCAAGTGGCTTTAAAACTACTGCATCCCAAAAAAGTTTATTCCTGCAGAATTCCTGTGAGTGATTTAGTGTGTAACCAAATATTTCATCACTCCCAAGAAATTAGAGATAATGTATTGTGTGTCTCTTTCATGCCTCCTTCGTTATCCTTTTGTATTGATTTGCATTGTTTGCCATTTTGACATACCCTTCTTTATATTATTAAATGATGTGTTTTTGTGATAACGCCTGGGTGTTCATATCCCACTGGATAGGGCTTGTTGCAAACGTGATAATGAAAAATGTGATCCCTCCCTCCACACCCTGTTCCCTCTACATTTATTAGAGTTGCATACATTTAAATGCTGTAGAATTTTTCAGTGTCTGTCTGTACATACAGACATTCACGTCTACATCAGAGGAAAAAATCCTCTGTATTTTAATAGTTGTGCCAGCCAGCAGTGTTTTATACAAATAACATAAAGCCTGTCAAATTTAATAGAGAATATATATATTTCTTTTAATCTGTCCCCTATATTTCCATATATGTGGTATGATTTTATGAGCTAAACTCTAGTGTATAATTTGGAAAAAAATCTTTATGAAATGGCAAAGAAATTTTCCCGAAGTGTTTCGTTTTATACAAGCAATATAAAGATATAATTTTGCATGTGCACACTTTGTTTTTTCTAATTTATAATAAAATGTACAAGAGTATTTTCGGAGCAAATGGTTTCAAATCAGACACTTGGGTTTATAGCTAAAGCAAAGGAAGAGAGCAGAGATTCTCTGCTTCTGCAGAACTGGGAAGGGTTTTATTATCCAAAGTCACACAAAATTATGTTCTCCATCACAGACCTTGAAATGCCTGACTTTTTCCCTTTTCCAGCACTCCAGAATGAATTGGTACAAATTTTGTGGAAAAACTTAAAGCAAAGTGAAGGCAAACCTTAAACCAAGGTCGGATTTCACGTGTGGCGCAGGCAGCGGTCGCTAACTGGGGGTAACGGGAGATCCGCAGGGGTTCAAAAGATAAATAATTATTGCAGGTGCCCCTTGCCTTCTGACATGAATCTCCTTGTGAAAGACGAGTCATTTCAACAGTGGTGGTTTGTAGGACTCTGGAGTATTCCTTCATGAACAGGGGGGAAATAATCCAACAGCGAGGGCGGGCCTCTCCTCTTTGCGCGATAACGCTCGCGCCTGGGCCCGGCCTAAGGAAGGCGGGAGTCGGGATTAACTGCCAGCAGCAAAGGCTGATTTACAGAAACCACATGAGGAGTTCCTGAGCACGGCCCAGATAACAAAAATATCATCGCCGCTGTTTACAGTGAAGTCGGTCAGTTTATTTCTCCGAGTGCTTCATTATGTATAAAAGATGCCAGCGATAGGCTCGCAGTCAAAATAAACAGGCAGAAAGTGTTCCACATGCACAGTTTGGAGAGAACGGTTACTTTGCTATTTATTTAATAATTGACCATAAATGGAGTCAAAGTGCAAAGGGAAAAAAAAAAAAAAAAAAAAAACCCTAAAAAAAGCAGCACACTAAGGGCTTTTTGAAAGATTGATAAATAATGTGGAATCTCAATTAGGCTTTAGAAGGAATGCAGATATTAAAAATTTGGTCAAGAATCTAATTAGCTGGAGGTAATTAAACAGTCTCACACGGGGTCATTAATCTTTTCCACAGACCTTTGATGTTTTGCACACTGTCTTCTAGTCATTAATAAAATTCATAACACTCCTCTTTGTGGTGTTTTATCATCGTGTTTTTCTCTGTAAGAGCATAGAGCAAGTGTCATTGTATCACAAGGGCCTTACTTTAGTTAATTTCTTTTTTTCTGCTTGTTAGACTTAACTCTTTCTTGCACCAAGCGTTGCCAATACATGCCAGAAGTTTTAAGACGGGTTTTAAATCCTTGTTTGGCCGTTCCCCACAGCTTTCAAAATCTGTACATCGAGAAATAAACCATTCTGAGGTATCTGGTCAATTAACAAAGTTTTTTTCAAACCTAGCTCGTCTGTCTGGTGCTTAATTTTACAGCCTTGTTCATTTATTATTCACAGGAATGATAGAAAAAGTATTTTATTTTGCTTTCTTCCTTTACTTTCTGTTTCTCTTGATGGCAAGTCCCTGGGAGACATAACCTGTAGCATGTGGGTAATTTTAGTGGCATAACCAGAGAGCTCTTGAGGATGGGGCTGTGATAGAAGTGAGGAATAATTATAAAAAAAAAACCAAACCCTAAGTAAAATGGAAATTTGTTGAACGTGACTGATTTTATGTACAGTCTCAGTACAGTACTTCAATAATGCATTATCCTGACATATTTCAAAGACAAACTGGGCTCAAGAATAGCAGAATTTAAAAGGCAAGAAAGCTACAAAGGACGTCTTTGGAAGATAGAGCTGATTTCTATTACAAATATTAATATCCATACATTTTTAGCCCGTGTGTGTTGCGTATTTATGGCTGTTTGTATCACAAGACCCACATTTATGAGCTGTTACGTGGAGTTGTGTGAGTAGTTATAAATAGAGGGAGATACAGAGGGTTTGTTAATGAAATGTTTGTGTCTGGACGGAGACATTTCACGTTTTAGGCGAATTTATTTCTGAAACAGGCAAATCCGTTGTTTCGTGTACGGATTTGTGGGGTTTTTGTTTGGGTAAGAGCTGTTTCAGGCAGCTGCTTGTGGCAAGAAGGTGTTGAGTCATTAGAGGGTGTAGATACTGAGGTAACACTTCAGGTAAGAGAGCAGAGATTGCATATCTGCTTAAAAATCTTCGTCTTCCCTTTGGTAATGAAAAGGGGAGAGGTGCAAAACGCTCCTTAAATGCTGTTAAAAATGGCAACAATTGCAGACGTTGGTGGGGGTCATTTTGATGTTTTTATGACTGATTTGCACAGTGGATTTGTGCCTAAAAAACACAATGATGATCTTATAGGCAGTTTTAAAAAGAATTCCCACTTGATACCACTTCAGGAGTAAGAGGAATTAATGAGAGACAGGAATGAAAATCTCTGGCAGTTTGCATTCATCCAGAGCAATCATATTCTGAACTTGTGAGTGTCGTTTTGTTCATCTCCTCTGTCCTCCCCTTGCATATTTGTTTGATAAGTCCCTGTCACTACTTGTAGCTGCTGCTTTCTGCAGCATCTTCTATTAGGTTCAGATCCAAAATGCAGCAGAAGCCTGCACAGAGCAGAGGGGGAAAAAAAAAATAAAAATAGAATGCACAGCTCCAAGGCTTTGGGTAAAAAATACAGTTTCTTTCTCAATTGAATTTTAAATGTAAAATGTTATGTGTCATTTTCTCAGAGGAAGGAAGTGATTGCAGTTATTTTATTTCCACATTACTGAGCAAAAATGTTTCCCTCTAAAAATATCAACCCAAGAGCAGAATATTTTGCAGAGTGATCCACTTAAAAGTGAGTGGGAGACGGCCAGCAAGGATTGTTCTCTTTTGTGTTTACTTGTAATTTATAAACAAGTTCTGGCAGTCTTTTTTTTTTTTTTTTTCCTGAAAACATGAGGAAGGCAATTTTTATGCTCTTTATTCGTATTGAAAAACGGTTTCTTTTTGCTGTTTAAGACTATTTTTATAGCTGGAAAATTGACAGACACCTTTAAAAGATGAAATGAGAACTGAGCAGTTGCTAAGAGAAAGTCCTGCTAAAACTGCCTTTTCTTTCCTTTTTTTTTTCCCTTAATGCTCATGCATTTTCAGTGACTAATTAACTTTTCAAAAGGACTTCATCTTTAGTGATTTGACCTCGCTTTCTTTTACAGTGTGAGCCACCCAGTAACCTCAGGAGTTCCACTAGGAAAACAAAGGATGAATGATCATGTCCCTGTTACTTCCAAAGTAAGCAAAAAAATAAAATCCCACAACAAGCAGACAAAACTGAGCAGAGTTCTGAGGTCGTTAAATTCTGCTTTTTGCCATGAGAAATACACTAAAACAACCTAAGGGGTCTCTAAAATAAGGTTATTTCAATGATAATTTTAAAGTAAATTGCAGCTGTCACCTTGTGACCTTTTTCCAAGTGATGGTAATGAGATCCATAGGTGATTTCAACTGCTTAATAATAATGAGATTGATACAGGGAACGCTCAGATTGGCAACAATTTGATAATTGTGCGAGCAGGAAGAACTAGCCCTCCCTGGTGGTTTGAAAACATAGCTGAGATTTGAGGAGCTGCACTGAGCTCTTATTTAATCTGAGCAATTCTATAATGATGTGAAAAGGTAAGTGTTTTTGATTTAGTGATGTCTATATTTCAAGAGACAAGATGTTGGTGATAAAGGAAGAGAGGAAAAAAAAGGCAAAAGATGAATGGCTGGTTTCTAGAGACATCTTTTGGCTTAATATCTAACACCATGTCTGTCTGTGTGCATTTCTCTCTGTTTTCCCACTAGGAAAATAGAATACTAATTAGGTTTTGATTACAGGCAGTTTTTAAAGTGTGGAAGGCACACTCACATTTTTGCTGTTAAATTCTCCTTTAATAGCTGGACACAAGCTTCAAATTTGATGTGCTATAAGGGCTGATCAGCTGGAAAGAAACCATGTGCATAATATTTAAAAACATGTACTTTCTTTTTTTTTCCTGTGATCAAAATTGCCTGAGAACTTCCTGGTGATGAATAACAACCCCAATGAAACACTTATTTGGAATATTGATAATTCTTGATATTTTTTGGCACATCCATGGCATAGAAGTTAAGAGGTGAGGATAAAATCCTTTAGAAACCCTAGAGTTTGAGTTTTCTATTAAAAGTTACTGGGGTTTAAATACATAAAGAACTGTAAGGATCAGTGTTAAAACATAAAATACAACCTGGAAGTGCCCAGGGGTGTATGAAAGTTCCAGTGACTCTGAATTCAGCACCTGAGTGCAGATGCTGCAGGTTGGCCCTCTTTGATCACCTGGATCCCCCTTTTGTCCTGCTGAGCAACCAGGAGAGAGGGAGAGACCTGGATGAGTCCTCATCACTCCTTTGACCAGCAAAGATAATTGAATTTTGTTGATGTAGAATAAGAAATACATAAATATACGTAAATATATAAAATTCCCGAGCGCGGACGCAATTTTTTAATATTCTAAATCCATTTTAGATACCACGCTTCCACTTCAAACCAGTTTTGGGATGAAGGAAAAAAAAAAAGTAATCTTAAAAGAAGTGCTGCTGAATTTGCGTTTATCAGGGTGAAATTTATCAGTTTAGAAAGCAGTCCAAAATGCTGAAGATATTTATTTTGTATGCATGGACCGTATTAGACATCTTTTAACTTTAGGGAGAAACGTTGAAAAAAAAAGATGATGGGGGAGTTTTTTCGTGTAGATGTGATAACTTCATAGAAGCGTGATTATTTTATAGCAGTGAGTGGTTGGAAAATGTGTAGTGTGGCTGGGAAAAATAAATAGCCAAAGGATGACTTAATAGGAGCTTTGTGTGACACCGAATTTTGGGGGAATGCCGAGCCAGACCTCATCTTTAGAAAGAAAGCAGCTCCTCAATAACGGGAGTTAAGAAACCTCCAGTGAAAAGTTTCCCTGGGAAGTCTATAAATATCAATTAGGATGTCCATTAGGTCCCATCAGATATTTCCTTTGGCTCATCTGAGCCTTCCCCGGGCTGAGCTCCGCGCGGTTTTTGTGCCTCCCTGCATGGGAGCTCCGCTCTGAGGAACGAGCAGACAAAGGTGGAAATCTTTGGAAGTTCAGTGCCACCTCCAGCTTCCCAGTTGGCTGTAAGGTCATCCCACAAGCAGCTGGGCAGGGGAGGAAATGCAGGGCTCTGGAGCCATTATATCATTTCCTCCTCGGTTTCCTCGCAGCCCCTTCTGCCAGAAAATGGCTAATAATGGGCTATTTGCATAGGGCAGGAGGAGAAGGCAGGCTGGAGATGGGCTTTAACGCTGAATTTCCTGCTCAATGTAGTTATAAAAACTGGACTAAAGAGGGCAGGAGATGCTCTATTTAAAAAAGAAATGCAGGCGAGCAGACAGTAAAACTCCACGGGGAAACAATAATATATATTTCAGTATATAATAAAGTGATTTATTTTCAATAAAATCTGTAAAACTGCTTTAGTTACTTTGACACCTTGATTAACTGGAGTTTCAAAGATATTTGTGTGTGTGCGAACCTTCTTCATACCAACAGTCCTGAATACTTTATTGCATCTGCTATTGAATATGTATGTTTTAAAAGCATTTGCTACACTGTAGTTTTACTGGATGTCAGGGACAAAATAGATTAATATTAGACCTCAGCCAGAAAGCATTTCTGTGGCAGCACATGAAATGTGGCGCTCTCCACTGCCGACGCTCTCCCTGACTTATTCCTGGGGATGCTTTATCCGGAGCTATGGGCTCCGGGAGAGATTTATTCCCTCTAAAATCGCTGATTACCATTATAAAACCCTAAAAAGTTTGCAGCCGTTGAGGAAATTTCAGAGCTGGCCGTGGCGGGAATAAAAGGATTAGAAAAGGCAGGGCGCATTGTGTGGGCACGGTTAGAGGGATTCTCCTCAGGGCTGTACGTCAGGGAGGGGAAAAACTTTATTCCTTGTCCCCTGCGCCCCACAAAGCAGCGCAGCGCTGATAGAGAGGTTATGCTGCACCTTCCAAAGGTCCCAGGGTTTTTTCCCCGAAGCCTCTCCGGGGGATTTTGGGGGATTTCAATGCACATGACCTCACACCCGAAGGATGTGCAGCAAATACTTTCTCTTGCAGCACAGCGGGGAAAATTTACATCAGGAGGAAATCCTAGCATTGAGAAAGGCTTTTTTTCCCTTTCCTTCACACATGCAGGCTCTGTGGGAGCCTGTGCTTCCAGAGGGTGGAGGAGCCTGTGGGAAAGGGCTTTCTCCTGCCTTCTCCTGCCCGGCACGGGGGGTAGCCCAGGTGCAGAACTAATTTCATGCAGGACATCCTTGGGTTTGGGCTGGATGCAGGGATGTGTGAGATACAGGAATGCCCCTGTCAGGATGGTCTCTTCCTGCTCTTTTGGAGCCCTTTTCTTCGTACAAACACAAGGGTAGAGAGAACAAACAGCCCTGGAATGGGTTGGGTTGGAAGGGGCCTTAAAATCCATTCCACCCCTGCCAGGGCAGGGACATCTCCCGCTGTCCCAGGGTGCTCCAAGCCCCATCCAGCCTGGCCTTGGGCACTGCCAGGGATCCAGGGGCAGCCACAGCTGCTCTGGGCACCTGTGCCAGGGCCTCACCTCCCTCCCAGCCAGGAATTCCTTCCCAATATCCCACCCAGCCCTGCCCTCTGGCACTGGAAGCCATTCCCTGGGTCCTGTCCCTCCATTCCTTGTCCCCAGTCCCTCTCCAGCTCTCCTGGAGCCCCTTCAGGCCCTGGAAGAGGCTCTGAGCTCTCCCTGGAGCCTTCTCTTCCCTTCTCCAGGCTGAACAGCTCCTGTTTTTTTGAAAGGATGGCGCTGGCAGGACTGAAGGGCACTCGGCTGGGTCTAAACCCCACCAAAAGCTGAATCTCTCCTCGCTCCTGTGCCTAGACAATATGGAATCTTTCCAGGAATTTTTTGGTACTGGATATGACCAAGTAACACACCAGCATGAATTTGAAGTCTCCTATTAAATGCAGTTTTATTTTGATTTATTTTGTCCACCCTTTCTATATTTTTCAGTAAGATACTGACTGTATTTTACTGGAAAAAAGTGTAAGATGGATTTATTTATTTTATTTCTACTTCTAAAATATAGAGATATTTTGTATATATATCAATTTCATATATAAATAATTACTATTAAAATTATAATGAAACACACAATAAGTTTGGTACTAAAGACCGCACTTTTATTTTATTTTTTTTTTTTCTGGGAGGAGAAGAGGGATTTATTTTAAAATGATTCAAACCCCAACACCTTCAAGAATGTTGAGAATTTGCTGTCTTGTGTATATTGACAAGCTGAGTGGTTTGTTTCTGCTTGAATATAGCAGAAGTTTGTTGCTGTTGTTGGTTAAGTGCTTCCAGTGTGTTCATCTCAGACAGCATTAACAAGGAATAAACAAGACCTCACTGGAGGTTTAGAGAACCAGCAGTATTTATGTGTTCAGAGCTCATTTTAAATAAAGACCCTCTTTTGGGGATGTCAGAAGGACAGAAAGTCAGGACCACAGGTTTTCCCTGTTTAACAGTGGTTTTTATTTTTAAACTCCTGAAGCTTTTTAGGTTATTCCAGCACTGTGTCAGCCCAGGGAACGAACCAAACAGTAAAAGCCACGTTCTTCTTGTACAGAAAGATTAGGAGCTGGTCTGGGGAAGAGAGTCCAAGAGCAACCAAAGGTTGCACGATTCCCTTGGGAAAACACTAAAGTTCTGTGCCATGTGTTAAATGTTCCTGCAAACCTCCCGATGTTGGTTTGAATTTCATATGCTCTGTGACACTTTTGTTAATGTATCACCACATAAAGCTGAGAGGGGAGAGACACCAAAACTGTACAGACAACTATGCATAAAAAGAGCATTAATAAATCCCTGGAATTTTTTCCAAGGTTGGTGATAATTTACTCCACAGAATTAGAGCTTTTTTTAAGTTGTCAGAATGCTAAAATGAAAACTATGCAAAATTATTCCAGTTTGAGATGTAAATTATGCTGCCAGAAGGATGGGTGATGTATATAGTGGGAGAATTAGGTCTCTAAGACTAAAGCAGATTCTGGTAAATCATAAAATATGTAAGGAGTCTGTGGCCAATCCTGGATTTGCTAAAATGAGTATAAATGTGAGGAGCATCTGGTGGTGTGATAACTTCTGCTGTTGAAGTTGGGCATTTCCATGGACAGACAATTCCCAGCAGCACAGAGACACGTGAGCTTGGGATCAATACTGCTCAGGATGTCCACATTCACCTCTGAAGGAGTTTTACTCTTTTGCCATTATTTTCTAATGTCCAGGCCTGGCCCAGCTGCCCAGGGCAGAGGTGGAGTCCCCATCCCTGGAGGAGTTTCAAAGCCCTGCGGATGTGGCACTTGGGGACGTGGGGCAGTGGTGGCCTTGGCAGTGCTGGGGAATGCTTGGACTGGATGATAAACCTCAATCCAAGCTCTTGGACTGTGACCACCACCAGGAAATCACTGTCCACCACCTAAATGATGTACAGGAGGCATTTCCCTGTTTGCTCCGGGGGAATGGCAACCAGGAAGTTTTTTTAACTTTTATAGCTAAATGCAGTAAAGCTCAGGCTTCTCTTACCAGGCATTGAATAAATTCTTTTAGTCTGTGTTTATATCTGTGACATGTATATATACACACAGAGCTATGTACAGAATCTCACTCTGAACTTTCCTTCATTTGCTTTTCCCAGAGGCTCTGGAGAGTTTGCTTGCCATCATCATCAGGATTTTCTCAGATTTGGGTTGAGTTCACCTCTCATATATTTGTAAACTGAAAAATAAAGTTACTGTGGAGCCTGTTTGACAAACTCCTTTTGTTAGTGGCAGTATCATGGCTTATAAAGTTTATTTCTAAGAAATGAAGACATGGCAGTGTTTATGCCCATAGACTGAAGCCAAGTTTCCTTCTTTTTCTTGGCATATAGAAGCTCAGGTTCAGTATCCTCAAGATGCATAAATTATGCAGAGAGCTCTAAAGAAATGGCGCTATTTATGGGTGATTTCATTCTACTGTCATGTCTTCTCAAAGTTCAATCTCTAACAAAGCTTTTGAAGTCTCAAGGTGTTAAAATTTGCTTTCTGTTCCTCCAGGAAGACAGAACCTTGCTTGGATGGCAGCAGCAGGCAGCTGGATGAAGTGTCAGCTCTCTGACCCAATTTAACTTTCCTTTGCACCACTTTCCCATTTGGAAGTGAACAGTGAAGAATTCTTTTAGAAGAAAAATGCTGGTTTGTCCTCTTTATCCAAAATACTTCCCCAATTTTTGTAGCATTAGGCAATGCAGTCCATTTTTAACATCCATGGAATAGCACCCATGGCAGGTCTATTTTGCTGTTTTTCTGGCAGAATTTGAGCTTCTTAAACCTCATATTCTCAGACTTCTTCCTCTGCAACATTTTTGATGCACAGCAGGTTCCTCATTTCAGGGCTGGCCTGTCCTTCTTAATCACCTTGCAAACAGGTCAGCTTTATTCAGGTGATAATTTCAAATTGTTTTGTGGAGGATTAATTAAATCTGTGATTCTCCACCGGGGTAGAATTTCTACTCACTTTGGGGTGTTTTATTTAAATTCTCCCTACTACTTCTTTTAAAATTTTATGCTATTAATTCCGTTTTCGTGCTTATGAGAAGCGCCAAAATCAGCCAAGTGCTGGTTTTATGCAGTAGTTTCAAATTTGTGCTTCTTGTCTTTCCTAACTGAAGTCTCTTACACAAAAAGAAGTTCCACACATCACTTCTTGAATTGAGTGACTTTAGTACTTTTTTTTTTTTCTACTTTTTACCCTAGCCTGCACTACCTGTGGATTCAAAGGCCATTTAAACATTTATCTGTTTTTTCTCACTCTGTTTCCGGAGTGTTTCAATTCTCACCAGCCCATCCAACTTCTTCTAACCCATGTCTTTAATTTCTTTTGATTATTTCCAGCACGGTGGGGTGTTCATCCATCACTTAATGCCTGCATTACGACTTTCCTGTATTTTTCACCACTTTGCACCCTTTTGCAGAAGACCTCCAAGATCTCCACACAACCAGGATTTTCAAATCCACTCCTAAGGAAATCAGAAGTGTGTAACTGTAGAACGTGTCTGTGCTTGCACACAATAGTTGGGCAATTTTAGCCACTGAGAAAAAGGCTCATAATGCTATTAATTCCCTCCAAATGCAGTGAGTGTGGGCAGTTGGGTACATGGGACAGATTCAAATTAGCAAGGAAAAAGCTGCAACCTCAGTTCAGCTGTGAGAGTGAGGAATCCATGCTGGAGATAGGAGAAACCACGCTCCGCAAATCCTGCTTCTCCTGGAGCCACTTGTGCACCACTGATCCTGTTTATTAAACCAAATCTTACATTGAAAACATTAAGGCTGCAGAGTCAAACGCTCCCAGACTGATGCATTTCAAGAAGATTTTGCATTTTCTGCTTTATGCCACGAGCTGAAGTCACACAACCTTGTTTAGTCTTCCCTCGGATCTGTGCAAAGAGAGGGAGCTCTTCAGCCGAGCTCAAGAAGTTTTGGAAAAGGATCTCAGGCACAGGGTGGGATTCTTGGGGTTGTCCTGTGCAGGGCCAGGAGCTGGACTCCTGTGAGCCCTGTGGGTCCTTTCCAACTCAAGATATTCCACGGTTCTCTGCTCCATCACCCACAAGGCTCACCCCAGAGCTGAGTACCAGCCTCTCACACGCTCTTCAGACCTGATGCTCTGAAGTTGCCACCCCTAATTTGCTTCGTTTGCTGTCTGTGAAATATCTGAGTGCTTTAGGAACGGTGGTTAATTGTCAGGACCCTCTGGTGGGGAGAGTGATTCCTGTGCTAATAGATCAGGAGCCATAGCATGGGAATGTCAGCAAAGAGCAGCTCCCCCAGGGCTCCAGGTGACACCCACAGATCCTGACACCCTGTTTGGAGCGCGCGTCCCTGGAGTGGAGCTGCAGCTGGGAACGAGCTCGTACTTGCTATCCAGAAAACCAGGGACTGAGAAATAACAGCCCCCTGGGAATAGTTTGGGTTAGGGAACTTTACATCCCACCAGAATCTGTGATAGAGATGATGAATTATCTTTTTTTTTCTTGCATACTGTCCAGTTTGTGCACTGAGGCTGATATATATCAAAGATAACACATACAAAGACAACACATATAAATTTGTGTACAGTTATACAGATTATAAAATTGCACAGGTAATTCTTTCTATTCAATCTTTTTTTCCTCTCATGGTAATACACAGAGCAAGTGTTTGTTGTGAACTGAATAAGGAAAGGTTTGGAAAGAAGTGACAAACAAATGCTGCATCATGACAAGTATCAGGGTACAAAGTTAAAACTGGCCACAGTTCTTAATGTCAAAACACTGGATTTTTTAGTTTTGATGTTCTTTTGGCAGCCTGTGGGTGAAAGAAGGGCAGAGACAGGCAGGAGGGGAAAAGAGAAAGGGTCTAATTGCTGCAGCCCTTCTCGAGTTCCAACTCATTGTAATTAAGCGTTAATTTTTCTTAAATTAGAAATTATTAAAAACCTGTGGCCAGGGTTGTAATGTGAGCTGATCCGAAGAGGAGGCTTTGCTTTGGAACCACTGCAGAATGAATTGCAATCTGAACAAAGTAAATGGCTCGTAAATACGTGGACTAATTGGGTATTAATGGAAGCTGTTGTGCTCACACTGCCCAGGCCCCTCTGTAGCTGCAAAATTGGACTGACAGTCACAGATCTGATTACAGGAACCTGGTTTTAAAAAGTCTGTAAAGAGTGGGAAACTCATGGTTCAGAGCACAAGCCAGGAGAGAGGCAGGTTAAGAATATTTTTCTCTAGGCAAACTATTCTGTAATAGCTTATTTCAAGGCTTTGGGCTCCCTCTAGGAAACACCCAGCAGTGGGCATTGGCAGAGAGGAGGTGCAGTTCTGACCTGGTGGTGTTGTACCTTTGGCATTTTGTGATCTGGTTTTACAAAGCTTCCTCATTATAGAGGAGAAATTGCTAAATAGATTTTAAGTTAAAGCAGACAAATACCTAGACAGCCTACAACATAATAGGGGAAAGATCAAATTCTACCCTTGCTTAAATTCAAGCAGCTCATTAGCATTAATAGGGCTGCATGTGTAACTGATAGCAAAATTTGGTTAGTAAACCTTGAAGGACTTCAGCTTAAAAACAGATTTTTATGTACAGGCCGGGGAAAAAACAGCTGAAACTGATAAAATGCGATTTATACCACCATAACAACAGTGCCTAGGAGTAAGATGTTGGGATTTTTCCCCCTTCAAGTGGGTAAAGATTGTTCCCAGACCGAAGCCTTCATCGCAAGCCAACTTTTAACTGCAAGAGAAATGTCTGAACTGGTGAGCTAAGCCTTGCAGACCTTTTTTTTTGATGTTGAAAACTTTACTGTGAAGTCATATGGTGCAAAAACCACCGTGGTGAGCAGGGGCTTTGTTACTGTGTTGTCTGCAAAATTGGGGAGTGGGATCGTTTTTGTTGTAGTTTAACTTTTCTCTTAAATATATTTTGGAGTATTTGGGGTTCCACTGCAGGAAGGTATCAGACCTTAAGTGTTACTTTCACAAATAGGAAAGTCTCAGTTTTAACTCTGCACTCCTAGAAGTGTTTTAAGGAGGTTTAGATCAGATATAAGAAAACATTCTTCACTGAAAGGGTTGTGAAACAAAGAAGAGATGACCAGGGACGTGGTGGAGTCCTCATCCCTGGAGGGATTTCAAAGCCAGGTAAATGTGGCACCTGGGGACATGGAATAGTGGTGGCTTTGGCAGTGCTGGGGGTTAGATTTGAAGGTCTTAGAAGACTTTTCCAACCCAAAAGATTCATCATGAAAACGTCAATGTTTTTGTGCTTTGAAGAAATTTTGGGATTGTCCTTTTGTGCTTCCACCTCAAACACAAACAAACACGTGATTGTCATTTTCACCGTGTGGCAGCTCTGGTCAGAAATATTTCCATTCATGGCTGGGGGAGTCACCGTTTTAAATATCAGAAGTGTGTGCTATCACAGAGTAGAGAAACCATAAGAAAAGAACTGTAATTCCAAAAATACACTTTCATTCCAGAGAATGAGACCCAAAACCTGTGAAGTTTTGTCTTTCCCAGCTTCGTGCGCTCCCAAACACACCTTTAAGGTTTTTCAGCCCAGGTTTTGCTGGCTGGCTGTGCCCAGAGGAAAAAAATATGGTCTGGGGATATAAAAGACATTCAGTATTTGCTTTATACAGTAACAGCCACGGGGCTGAGGCTGCTCCATGCTGCACTTCCACACTAAAGATTTTTAATTATTGGTACTCTAGTGGCAGTTTGGGTGAGACATAGCCCTCACATTCCCAAATATCAAACCCCTCATGTACAGCACCAAATATAATCTGTGGCCCTCAGAAGACTCTCCCAGAGTCCCCTCTTGTCCCCCAGAAATTCAGAGCTTGGCCAGGTCACTGGAAATCAAGTGCAGGACCTGGCAGCACCCTGTGATACCTGCAGTCAGGAATGACACTCCTGCAAAACTTGGCATCACCCAGCACAGGGTGTTACCAGTGCCACCCAACCAGCTGCTTGAAAAAGTCACAAAATCTCAATTACAACAAAGAAAATGGCATGTTTTGGTTGTTTTTTTTTTTTTTATTATTGTTTGTTTGTTTTGTTTTGTTTTTTTTCTGTGAGTAATAAAACCCAGGTACTTCAGCAAAGCAAGATAACTCAGGAGCTGATGAATAAATAATACCCATGGATGAATAATTTAAATGTGATGTCAGATGCCTGGAACAATCTTTACCCTTGAAACAATAAGATGTGACCATGTGCAGTTTGTGTGCCAGACAGAGAGGGTGGAGGATTAAAACCCTGGCTTGGGGAGCTGCACTCTAAAATTCCAGAAGATGTTGAGCAACATCCCACGCAGTACTTTCCAGGAAGCAAGAGCACTAAATTGCTGCCCTGAAGTTTAGGGTGGGCAGGTGGCTTTTCCCAGGTTGTTGTGCTTTCCCTCAGCTGCTGAGGGTGGAGGAAAATGCTGTTAGGTGAGGCTGATCAAGGTATTTCAGCCATGCAGGGAACTTAGATCACAGCTGATATGTAGGTGGTAAAAATTTTTTTCAGGTTTTTCTCCTTAAAAGAGAGGTTGAGAAGTTTCACAAGGCCAAGGAGCCTTTAGCCACTCTTTGCTTTATTTAAGGTGACCCATTAACGTTGTTCCTCCAGGTGGTTTTGGTAATTGAAAATCCAGGCTCAGGAGTTTAAAAACCCAGCAGCTCTTAAACTCTCCTCCCTGGGTCCATGGTGTTCTTGCTGCTCTCCAGACCTGTCACCAGCACAGGCAGGTGGCCCCTCTGTGGGGACATGTCCTGGTGTCCTTGGTAAGTCTTTTGCTAAGGGGTGGCTTTGGATAAATGTGGGGAATTCGACTTTACGCAGAAAAAGGAGAGAAAGAATGAGGTGCTCTCATAATTTTTATTATCTGGTTTATTTCTTGAGAACTTGTTTTATTTTGGAAGTTAAGTTTTGGTTTGTTGGGGGTTTTTTGGGGTTTTTTTTTGTGTTTTTTGGGTTTTTTTTGGTATAAGTGGAGGATTTTTTTGAAAATGCCCAGAAAGAAAACACTTCTCACTCGATTTTGCACTCTGCTCTTCACCTCATCTTCATACCAAAGGGTTTTTAAGGTTATCTGAGTAATTCCAGGCTGAAGTGTTTCACTCTTGGGAGATAACTGTGAGCTAAGTAACTGTTGTAGTGAAGGAAATTCAAGGTGTGTTGTCCTGTAAAGAATTTATTTCTGGAATTAGTATGAGAAAATGGGAACGTGGAATCTTCTTTAACCTGGTGTAGTCTGGAGTAAAAACACGGTTCTGTTTTTAAAAAATTAAGGATTTTGATAAATGTTATCTCTGGGCTTTGATTTGAGGTATTAATAAATACAATGAAAAAGTTAGAAGAGAGAAATGTTTTGTGCCTGGTGAGGATGCTTTGCTGAGCTGCTTATGCTGAAAGAGTTTAAAAAGAAAATACAACTCCAGTGAGCATAAATTAAAATTGGACAAGGTTGGGGTTTTTTTCCGGTTCATTTTCTCCACACAGACTGAAATACCTCCTGAGTATTTTTTACCATTGGCAAATTACCAGGCTTCTAATAGTAGTTAAAATCTTATTATCAGCATAATTAATATTTTATTTATGTTGTTGTGATGACTGCTAAGATGTCTTGAACTGTGATAATATTTTTTGTACTCTGCAAGTTACAAAAGTGCCCATCTCATCCAAAAGCCCATCACCTGCATGATGGAGAAATCATAGGGAGAAGGCTGGGGACTGGAAAGCTGC
>WAAG01028340.1:46627-65808 GCA_013390105.1 Tichodroma muraria | reverse complement strand
GCTCGGCCCCGCCCGGGCCCCCCGCGACCGACGGCGCCGGGCCGAGCGAGAGCCGGCTCCGAGCGCCGCCGCCTTCCCTCGAACAGCTCCAAGGACGGAGGCGCCGCCGCCAAAACAAAGTCCCAGAGTCAGTTTCCGTCTCAGCCAGACTTTTATTGCTGTGCTTCCCACATAACGGCGCGGAGCAGCCCGTTCAAAATGAAAACAAAATCGTTTCGGGAAGTGAAGCGTCACAGTACTCTCTCAAAATCAGCAGCAACTCTTGGTCCCCTGCACCCAGGCTGGGACAGCACATCACTGCCACACGCTAAGGGATGCCCGAGCTCCTGACTCCCAAGTGGGCATCCAGCACCTGAGTTTAGTGTTTTACGACTCAAAGGTAGGAAGGTCATGTAAGCATGAAAACAACAAAGGCATTGCATCCCTTCCAGCTCTCTGCATGAGGTGAGGAGGGTATCACCGCCATTTCTACTAGCAGTTTCTGACACCCTCAGTTAAAGGTAGTCTGAAGACACACACGTACACAGGAACATGCTTGCAGTTCCTCATAAACATTAATATTCAGCTTCTACTTCACTTATAACGTTATTAGTTTTTAAAGTGCTTGAAATGCTGCAATAAGCCTTGGCATCTATATGCCTCAATGCATCCAGTAACTTAATAATACACTGTTTCTTTCCCAGTCTGTTTTTCCAGATGAGAAGCATCTGATAGGATTGTTCTTCTCTATTATTAGGAAAATTAGAAATAATTTCATCAATATTATTTTCCTGTAGATGAGTTCCCATAAGCCGCTTCCACTGTTGTGGTGGTACTTCCTTTATAAAGACATCAAAGGTCTCTCTCAGTTCTGCAAGAAGAAACACACGGCACACATCAGCTTGGATTTTAAAACACAGGGATTTTTTTCCGTAGCTCACATACAAACTTTCCCCTTAATTTTCAGCCGATACCTGCACAGACCAAGCAGCAGCAGCAAGCAGGGTTTAGCACCTAAGAAACAGCAGGACAAACAGGTTTTCTACTAAGTGGTCTTGAAAGTAGCTAAAGGTATTGGTGCATGTTTCAGAAGTGGTCTCCTAAGGCAGGACACCATCCAGGAAAGGTGGTTTTGAGGAAGGCTTCTTTTGCTGGCACGTTCCCTTGGCAGGGCTGCTGAGGAGGAGGTTTTAATCACTTCACTATGCCGCTGGCATAGGTTTGCCACACCAAGACCACCACGAGCAGAACCCATTTGCTGGGTAGAGGTGGATGTATGGAGGTTTGATGTGCTCTTCCATGTGAGGGGATGTTTGACAGAAAGATCTCTCTCTCTGACCTACACCTCACTCAGTAAAGCAGAGTATACTGCTGCAATGCAGACATGTTTTAAAAAATTTTTAAAAATTTTTTACCACTCATACTCTTAAAATCATGACTGCACTCTGCTTCCATGCAGAAAAGTCATGCTCCAAAGTAGAACAGTTCACCACAGGGATTACAAATGCAGCAATAATCCTGTTTCAGCATATTTTACAATAAACTGGAAGCCTTATAACTCTAAGCAATATTCATTAGCCTCTTTATACTATTCCTTAAGTAGACTAAAATCAACAGGGAAAAAAACAAATTCCAAGAACTGCCAATTTATGGAATACTTACCACTTTGTGAGAGGTCTTTAACAATTATCTGACTTGGTTCTCGTACCTGTAATACAAAGTTGTACCATTACTCCAACAAATCAGAGTGCTTCACTCACTATTATTTTTTACCTACTTGACAGCTTGCTTTTACAGCGCACACAGCAAAAAGGGGAAGGGGGGGGCAGATTTCAGAGCAGACCTGAAAGTACTGGAGTAAAGAAAATTGCATGGTGAAACAAACACGCTACTGGCTCCAAGGCAACATTTGCTGCTATCGCAAAAGAGTAGCTTCTGTTGGGGAGACGAAAGAGGCAGAGTCAATTAAATGAGAGATTGAAGTGTTTTTTTCCCCCAAGCTATCACTTCCTATACTTCCTATTACATCTTTAAGGCAAAGCTTCCTCTATTGTTTTGCCTGAAAGCTCTAGCAATAATAGAACTCAAATAAAGGGATACCTGCATTAGAGGAAATACAATGATAATTTTACACAGGTATACTTATCTTACAATTTGCTGAAGTTCCACTTGGAACATTAGAGAGGGCATTCTGCTAAAAAGCAGAATTCTGGACAGGTTTTGCTACCAATGAGCACTTAGCAATCCTCCTCAACCACACCATGACACGGCACTTCCAGTTCCTGCATGGGACAGTGTCCTGCTCAGAAACCACACTATTTACCACTATTTTCTTCTGGGGGAAGAAAAGGAAATACTTGAAGTCACCAGAAGTCAGAGAAATAAACGGAGATCTGATAATTTTGCAAAGTAACAGCCCTTACAGAATTAGACTTCAAATGGTTTCAGAGTCTGTCTCTCCCCCTCCCTGGTTGTTCTGAATCCACCAGACTGCAGGGTAAGGCTCACAAGTTACCTCCAGTTACCACAGGAAACTTTTCCAAATGTTCTGATGTAGATTGCTGCTTCCTCCTCTCTAGGTACAGAAGGTAGGTACCCCCCCTAAGACAGGAGGGAATTAAATTGCCTTGCTTCACCTGAGCTGACTTAACAGCACCAGGGGCCCCAAGCCTATCTCTGTGTCAAGGCTGATGCTCAGAAGAGTTGCCAAGTAGCCTGTCAGCTCCCTGGAAGTGCACTGCCTTGGGCTCTCTGTGGCTGGATTAGCTTTCCTGGCAGATTCACAAACTATAATCAGTTGAAAGAAGCCAGTGAGCACCCATGTACATTGCATAGCTTTTGTGAGGGGACAAACAGGGAAGCCAGCAAGAAAGGCTCCCTTCATTTTTAGCACTGTCAATTCACTAAATAAGCATAGCCAGGGAGTACAGCACCAGCTCAGCATGAACAGCACAAGCACAAAGCAGAGTAGCACATCCAGCGCGACAGTTAGTGCTAGAGCTGGCAAGCTTTAGGAGTATTTTTTTACATGTAGAAAATGAGGATGAGGAGTTAGTGCTCTGCCCCTGAGACTGATGTTTATTAAGGTACAGCCCCCTTGTAAGCATAAAGCCAGCATGCTTTCTGCTTGCACAGGGACAGTGACCCACAGGTGACACCACCCCGTGACCAGCGTGCGTAAGCAGGGACATGAGGGGGAATCCCCCCACGTATCACGCAGGTAGTTGTACATCATTCTCATTGAAAACACTTTCTGTTTAGGGGTATAAACACATTAAAGAACTTGATCTTATTTATACAGGATAATTCTTAAGCAGGAAAAGAAATGATTGAAAGAGCACAGCATGGCTGAAACTTCGGTCTCAAAATCCAGCATCAGCTATTCAAGTATCAGCAGTTGTTGGGGGCAGTAGAGCAGTATGAATTCGCTGGTTCTCTGGAAGGGAAGGCGTGTAGGTGCCAAAATACCTGGTCTCAGGACTGCATCAGTGTAACTCTCCCTAGCAAATAAGCTCTTACAGCAGCATGAGCACTCTAAGTGCAGACTTGGCATCTGCCTGTGACAGCCCTTACATGAGAAACAAGTGGCACCGTGCATCAATTTGTAACTGCATCATTCCACAACCATTTTATTCAAATTAAAGAGATGTTATATTTGTCTATTTCTATGGTACAGCATTTTAACCAGTTTTTTTGTCATGTTTCATCAGCTTCTACAAATAGATGAAGTGCAGCAAATCTGGCCAGGGCGTGAGGGAAGACACAACTCAACAAAAAACCCAGGGTGTTTCACATATTTGAGCCACTTATAGACCTTAAAAAGAAAAAGATCAGATTTTAGGGTGAGCCTTTGAACATCTCTTTCAATACTGTTTCTTCAGTCTTCAAGTATTTTTGACATAATTAAAATGCATATAAATATGCAAAATGTCTAATTAGTAACATTAGACGAGTGCATACACTGGGTGGGTAATGCATTGGTGAGGGACAAGAGAAACTCCAGGGAGAAAAAAAGCGCTGCACACATACTGTGAGAGAAGTCTGGATTTTTTTCCTAGTTCCTCATCAAGACTAACATTTGTGTGAAACCAAGACTGAGCTCATTTTTGCCTTGCTGCACTGGTGGGGATGAAGTTTCTAATTAGAGAAGCTAAAGCCAGCTTGTATTTACTTCATCCAGTTTTGTATTTATCTTGAAGAATGCTAGACTAGCAATAGGTTTTTTTCAGACTCAAACAGTAAGGTTCTGAAATAGTTTGACTGCAGGATGCCAGGGTATACCCAGCTTCAAGTTGGAACATATACCAGCAGCCAGCCTCAGCTGGATAAACCCTTTTTAGGGATGTACTTTGGGACTGGAACGCTCCGAGCCCTGAGCCTCTCCCTCTTTGGGGACTGCTTAGGACCAAGAATTCAGACTGTCAGGTCCTGGTCACTCTAGCGTGTGACATGAGCCCAAAGGCAGGAAGGCCCAACCACTTTACTGGATCAGGAGCTGTTAAGTCTTATGAACAAATAATTTGTAGTCACAATGCAATGAGAGCTTGCAGGTAAACAATAGCCACCAAAAACGTGCAAACCACCTGCAGGTAAACAACAGCTGCCATCAGTTGGGGAATACACTTGTGAAGCAGCAAAAAAAAAAAATTAATTGGATCAAGCTATCACTTGGAGGCAGTCTGAAGTGAAAACTTGCAGCTAGTCCAAGTTTTTTCCCCGCTTCCAAAGCATCCTGGTCACAGGCTCCAAAACATTTCCAAGTATTGACAAGGCCAACCGCAGCAGACACATGCAGCTATTGAATGCATCAGGCACTTGCTAATTAATATCTGACCTTGTATGAATCACAACTTGTTGCATCACAGGAACACATCCTACCAGAGATCTACAGTGAGACAAACATTGAGGGCTCAGGTACAATCAGGCTGTGAACAATTAGACTGAAATGAAACACTGGATCCATCACACACTTACCCGACCTCCCTCCACATCAGTTGAGGCAGCTGAAAAACAAAATAAGTGTCTAAGAAACTTACAGGAAAAGCCATTTAGTTTCTTTGGCCTGTCATACATTTCACCACAGTACTACCCCTTAGCTTCCACCAACAGCACAAACTCTGTGCCTGAATCAGACAAGAGTCCTGCCTAGTAAAACGCAGACCACAAGACACAGTTTAGCTTTTAAGCCAATCCTGCAACCTCCTCTACTCCAACTTTTGTTTCTCAGCATTTCTGTAGGCTATTGCAGTATAGAAGGCAGAAATTGTCTTTACTGCAATACAATCAGCAAGACATGATTTCAACAAACTTAGCATTTAAAATTCAGAATAATTTTCAGTATTATTTTAACCACACTAGTAGCAAAAATACTTTAATACACAATAGTTGAAATAGAAGTTTCCAAAGAAAATAGCTCAATTTCTGTTAAAAAATAAATTCACACAGGACATATCAACTTAATATTCACATGAAGTTCAAATGACTAAAGGGTACCAATTTGTAGAAAAAAATCTCCACAGCCAAACACAGTGAAAGTAATTAGTGACCTAATTAGCTACTACTTTTTCCCCCATGCATCTGAACCCACACACAGGTTTTTCCTCTTTGCTAATACAAGGCAAGTAATTTGA
This sequence comes from Tichodroma muraria, assembly GCA_013390105.1. Taxonomy (NCBI): domain Eukaryota; kingdom Metazoa; phylum Chordata; class Aves; order Passeriformes; family Sittidae; genus Tichodroma; species Tichodroma muraria. Next base: position 60,199 of record WAAG01028340.1, on the reverse strand, counting down.
AGAAGTCCTTTTTAAGGACCTTACGATAATCTTGCTTCGAAGCAGAGGCATCTGTCAGCAAGATAAGAAAGTTCATAATTAAGGATTATCCATTTTATTTACCAAGCAAATTACTCTTCATTTGACAGGACTTGCTAATTTCAAGCACATGCTGAATCAACTAGAGTTTAAACAGGTCCACTGTAAGGCAACACAGGAACCAGGGATAGCCCTAGTGCATGCTTTGCCTAACTCTGGAAAGCAAATTTCATGGATAATAATTGAGCAGTTACCTTTATCACACTTCTGCTTTTTAACAACAACAACAATTAGCAAACCCAAAGCAAACAGAATCACTGGAATAACCCAAACAATAGCTCCCTTCCCTGCAAAGGAAGAAAAAATAAAATTAGCACTGAAACAGTTGCCCAAAAAGATATTCCTTGCTGTCCTAGAGAAAAACCTAAGCCTGAACTAATACAACAACCCAGATCGTGCTGGAAAAGGCACTGGGACTTCTCAGCTGCCCTGAACATGTGGGTACTTGTTTGCACTGCACATCATGATCCAAAAGGGAGCAGGGAATTCTTCAGAAAACTGCAATACAATTTCTACAAGGTTTTCTAGGGAGACACTTAAGGGGAAACAAGTACGCAAAAGATGATAGCAAGCTTTGGGTGCTGTAGCATGGACAGCGTGCATTCCTGGCAGAAGAGGAAGCTCCAGGCACAGTAAACATCGTTGCACTATCCATAACTTTCAACTGTGCCACCCTTGCAACTTTAAGAACCCCTTTGAGAATTGTCTTTAGCAAGTAACTCCCAGACTAAAACGCAGCTGGTGTTAAATACATTACAGTAGTTGAAACCACTCTTTTACAGACTGCTCTGGTGTTGTTATCCTGAAGCCATGGACCCAACAAACCAAGCTGAGGGGGATTTGTGTACCAGACCTTGATTGGGTAAGCCTGGGTCTGTAGTATCAGTGGAATTGGGTGCGATTTCTCTCCCGTCTGGATGCCTGAAGTGGATGGTAACACAAGGTTGTATCAACATTTCCAGAGCAATACATATCCAGGCCCAATTATTTTTCAGACAGCACTTAGAACCATGAATGGAACATGCATAAACTTTGAAAGAAGTGCACCTTTAAACAATTCAAGATAAAACTACAAAATAAAATAAAAGCAAAGCAGATAAAATTCACGTATGTTAGCTTCTAAGTGGAGGAGGAAAAGAAAGAAAAAACCACAGAGTATTATTCATGCGCAGTTAGTTTCCTTCAACAGGTAGTTCTACATCCTAAAATTTTGATCTGGGTGCTAGAATATTCATTCAAGCATGTTTCTGGGGAAATACCAACCTGAAGACATGAAAAATGCAAGTTTACAGCCATAAGCAAGAAGCACAATGATACCCAAGTCCACATCTTTCTAGGTCTCAACATCACAGGTTTTGACACCTAAAATTTAAATGCATGAATAATGCCATTTGGCTTCAGGGCAATTATTTACAACCTGATGACATGTGTTAACTACTGGCACAGATGGGGCCACAGTTTCAACATTATTCTCTAAAAGGAAAATAGTAACTTTTTCTCAAACTTACATTTGACTGTTTCTCCGACAGATTTCACAGCCCTCATCAGCACAGAAATATCCTTGTTTGCACTGGCATTCCGCATCCTGTGTCAGAGTACAGGGTCTCACAGTTATCTGATCTAAAAATAAAATATAAGTTAGCAAGTGCAAAGATTATACTCAGGCCATAAAGGCGATTTATTTTTAAGTTCAATATGCTCAATGAAGACTAGGTTTCCCACATGACAAAGGGGAAATGGTTAAGGTTTCATCAGGTTTGGTACCCTCTTTGCATTGTCTGCAAGGCAAGCATCCCTCCAAGCCGTTTGCGTGGGCAGTAAAGCCTTTTCCTTCCTTGCAAGGGTCACATTTTCCTCTCAAATGCGAAGCACTGCAGTGATCAGCAACAAAAGTACCTGGGGAAGAGAAGAACTGCAGCAGCAATCTCAGGGGTTCTTTCAACAGAGAAAAGGCTAAATCAGGATAGTATAAAACAAATTTCTGGGGAGAGTTCAACCCTTCAGTTGTGTGCCAAATGCAAATCAATTGTGTGCCACATGAACAGAGTGGCACAGGAGAGTCAGGAGGCACACTCACAGTTTGCTGCTCAGACAGGGAGGGGTGCAAAACAAGGCATCCAGCAAGGCCTCTGCTGGGACAAGGATGAGCCACATGGATGGCACCATTGCTGAAGGAATGGGGCAAGCCCAGGGAGAATTGCTTTCAATAAACTTTTTTCTCTCCTTGGTCTGAATCCCACCTAAATGCACCAGTAAGCTTCTGATACTGACTAGAGGCTTTTTCTTGGTGCAGAACTTGTTGACTCTACACACATTGAGCAAGGAGGGGAGAGCAAAACCATACTGAAGTTTTGCCTACAGGCACAGAAACATCAGAATTCCCCTAGGCCTATTCTTTGTGTTAACTAAATCACTTAATTTGAAAAACTTTATCCTCAGCCACTAGCAGAGGCATCCTGGCTTGATGCCAAAGTACTTCTCCCAGTCATCACCTGTTGCATTAAGGGGCTCTCACTTCAAACAGCGCCAAGAAGTCATCACAGCTCTAACCAGGCTGACACTTTCACGGGATGCAATGTAAGAAACAATAGCTATCAGCTGTAACTGCTCAAAGTCTTACCTGCTTCACACAAGACACAGCAGAGACCTTCATGGAAGTACTCTCTCTCCCCACAGTTCGCTTGGGCTCTAGGCATCGTCAGTAGCACAACCTACAGCGGAGGCAAACAGGCCTCCTGAGTGATTCATCCTCCCAGGACACGATAACTATCTTGGGGAGATTAACTTGTAAAGACTTGGAAACACATTCAGAAGTTTATGGGAAGCCACAGAGGAAACCCAAACTAATTTCTGCTAAGTGCTGCTCACAGCAGTAATTGCCATCTCAAAGCTGGGGTTAAGGCAGCACCATGCAGTGGCTGATGGGTTTTAGGCAACTAAAGCCACACATTACTGTCTCCATATAAACTTGTTTTCTTTCCACTAGCTCACTGCAGTTGAACTGCAGACACCAAAGTCTCTGCGGTGGAATTCGTTTCTCCCTTCCCTCATCTTTTTAATTCATTGGAATCAGTGCTACTCTCACTCCCGCAAAACTTAGGAAACGCCCCACAGACTCATCCCAACATGTCTCACCGGCTCTAATCTTTGGCTGAAGACAAGCCGAGCCATTAACAATGCTACAGGAGCACTGGGAATGATTTTTTTTTTAAGAGGAAGAAACGCTCAAGCCCCGCACTCCTTTGCAGGGCTCCCGCAGAGCCTCCCAGCGCCGCTAGGTCAGGTGCTTCCAGGGAGGCGAGCGCAGGCTTAGTCCCGGCACGCCTGAGTCACATCCCTTACAAGGGGCGGCCGCCGAGCTCCCCGTCACTAATTGCCACCTGCCCGCAGCTTTTAAGCTAAAACCAAGAGGGTCCCGCTTTTTAAACGCTCCCCCCGGTTTACGGGGAAAGTTACTGAAAACTTTCCCCGTAACTGCGGGGAGGTGAGAGAACTTCCAGTTTCACAGTTAAATAACATGAGAGCTACTAAAGAACTCACTCCTGACTTGTAACTTTCTGGGTTTTTTTCCCTAGGAGAGAAGAAAGGGCGGCAGCGAGTGAGCCGAGAAGGGGTGTGGGCGCGCTACCATTCCCTGAGGGCGCCGCGCTCACGGCAGCGGTGCTCCCGCAAGCTTTCCGGGACATCAAACAAGGACAACAAGTTCGGGAAAGTTACTGAAGTCTCTTGGAAAAGGAAAGGATAGAAAAACCCACACGGCTCCTTCACGCTAGAGCTGGAGGAAGACCTTTCCCCCCTCAAAAGGAAGGATTTGCGTTCTGGCTGCGAACGGCTGGCAGCCGCCACTCGCGACGAACAGACGGAGGGCGAGCCCGTACCCGCAGACGGCGGCCCCGACCACAGTCCCACCCCAGGGGCCAGAAAGCCTCACCGTCACCAGCAGCAGCCCCACCACTCGCGCAGCTCCCATGACGGCGCCTCCGACTCCAGGACGCCTCTCCCAGCGCCACCGCTTTTATTGCGGCGGGAGGAGGAGGAGCCTCTAGAGAAGGTACCGAAACCGAAGAAATTGACCTTATTTGTCTCTTCACCTAAACCACATGTGCTGAAGGGCTGCCCACCCCGATCACAAAAAGCAGAGGGAAAGGCTGTAAGGAGAATTTTTCCAACACTGCGCAAACGAAGTGTATGTAACTGGGTTTTCTAAAGCCCTAAAAGGGTTCTCACGTTTCTCCTCAGTAGTTATTCCTCCCAGAGAAATAACGATTTTCCTCAAGAATACTTTTCGTTTCCTATGCGCATGTAACTGACAAGTAGGAACATTCACCTCCAGATGTTGAAATTGGATTAAAATTAATGGCACAAGGATTCATAGGCTGTTCCTTTTTCGATTAGTTTTTAATCCTCGGCAGCAGCAGCCCTAAATGTCGGAAACTCTGCTGATGCCTAGTTAGTTTGTGTAGGTTGATAGTTTCTTTCACTGAACTGCTGCTCTTGTGGTAACAGTGTTTATTTTACTCAGCTGCAGTTACAAGTCCTAGTGAAATCGCCCTGAGTGCATAGTTTGGTAAAATGGAAATAATCCAAACGATTTCCAGCACTCACATTTACACCTACTGAAGACTTCCTGCTCAGCACTGCTTCTCTTTGGTTCAGGGGGGCTTGGGTTGTTTGGGTTTTTTTCTGTTCTTGTTTGGTAACCATTTCCCAAAGCCAGGATACAGTTCTATACCCAAGGGATGTAAACGGCCCTACAGAAGTGGAGAGGCTCCTATCCATAACTCAACCACACAGTCCCAAAGCAGGATGAGTGCAATAAGGAAGGCTGTGCTGATAGGCCAGAGATGTGCTGACCTGCTGAAACATTAAGAGGAGGTTAGTGGATGTGTTTGCACAGCTTACACTTGGATAAGTAGAAACTTTGAAGCAAACACCTTGAAGCTGCATACAGGACTTTGCACAGCCGGGCAGGCAGAGGCAGTGCCCTCTCACTGAGTTTTACACCACATATGGCACAGGTCAGACTTCCTCAGAAAGAATGACTAGGATGATGTCCTTTAAAAAGGCACCCAATCTGGATCAATAATGTTGATATTCTCCAAGAACATTTCCTCAAGGATGAAGAATACTTTGGTTTTCTAGAGACTTCTGCTAATAACAAAGCCACTCTCACCCTTTACTATTTGTGATCAATTTACTGAGTGTCAGCTTCCAGATGCTGGCTCTTACCTTGCCTGTTCATATCAGAGAGCTGCAGTTCTCTCTGTGGAACTATCTATTCACTGTCCTCAAGTCACCTCCTTGATATAAAGGTTTCCTAAATCCAAGATAAGTTTGTACATTTGCATGTACAACAGTGAAAACCAAGGGATCCACTTCTCTTTCTGTCGAACTTGCTACAATTAGAAGACAATTTCTGACAATTTCAGCCACAGGGGTATCAAACTGCTAGTGCTGTTCTAACTTATGGCCCAGGTCTGACATTCTTGGAGGCAATTTCCTGTAGATTTTCCCCTAAAAAGTGATTTAGTTATAAAATACTATCAAAGACAAACCCAAAAATAATTTGTCAGATAGACTGCCACTGAAAGTTGTGTGTAGTTTTATTTCAACATATCAAGCACAAACAGGTTTCCCCTAACTGGGGAATATGACGAGGAATGTACTTAAAAATTTGGAAAAATTTACATTGAAAGATAGCCCAGACTGGCACCACCACTAAGTATTTTAAGGCTGTATATATAGCAGTACTTACCACTTGGAACTACTTCAGGCCAGAAAAGAAAGGCTTAGTACTGTCTGCAGTCTACAGAAAATATTGCAAATCTTTAAAAAATGGTGTAAAATAGGAAGACTATTAACAGGATTGAACAATGCAGTGGCAAAACCCTCCCTGTTTCCTGACCTTTGACAGTAAATGTGCCTAAGACCGAACACACGTACACCTACATCGCTCCCATCCTTCTCACCTATGCTGGGGCAGTGGATTTCTCTCTACAATGCTAGTGGGTGATATTATAAAACAGCTATATAGCAAATAATAACAGTAATAGTAAGTGACCAGGTTTTACAAACAGGCGTGCGTGTCTGACATCACACTCGATGGGCCAGACCCAGGACACCAGTCAGCTCCACAACCAGACGAGGAGCTTTCACTGAATACTTCCCATTTCCTAAAGAAGAATGGCTCTAGGAAGTTGTGTATATTTACAGTTTCTGTGGAATGGAAAATAAAACACATCCTGAGGTCCCATTCTGCATGGGCTGACTAAAGAGATCACAACTTAATATCCCGGGGCTGGATTTTTTGGACCAAGTGTTCTCCCTCCTGTAATTAAAGGCAGCTGGACAGGCACCATGGACAATTCTTTACAGCTCCCCAACTGCTCTCCCTCACTCCTGGAGCTATAACCCAGGCCACCGTGACTTTTCCAAAATGCTGAGGTGATTACCATTTTGGGGTTACCAATACTGCTAGGTAATTAATTGCATCAGAAAATGACAAAACATAGAAAACAAATTGCACAATTAAAGCTACATTTGGCTTCAGCATTAAGGCCCATACAGGTTAAGAGGTCCTTGAAGATGTACATGTAAAAGGCAAAAATGACATAATCTGCAGGAACAAAGTTTTGCAGGTTCCTAGGTCCCTTTTTAACCTCGTTTTTCCCCGTCTTTCCACCTCTGCCATGTTGGTTCTAAAGTGCTTTGGTGCCTCGCTGGGCTCCTTGCGTGAGTGGCCCCCTTCTGCAGCCAGTGATCATTATTGCTGCCAAACGTAGCGATTTTATTTGAAGACATAATTAATGAAGAGTTGACACGTGAGAAAGATGCAGAGGAGAAACCAACAGCGAGAGTCCAGGAGGAAGCTTTCAGAAGAGGCCTTCCTGTGGAAGGACTTTTTGTTCAGAGCACTGAGGTTCCTGCAAAAGAAAGCAATATGATTATTTGTGTGTTGGAGAGAGGTGTGCCTTCACACACGTGTGCATATCCAGAACTTCCATACCATAGGAAGGATCGCTGTACTTTGGTGACACCCTCAGGAGTAGAGCAGTGGGCCTCCACAGACTTTACCTCCCTGTTTTTAACAGGAAGATAAGTGCTTCTGGCTGAAGCTGGTTGGCATGGGAAGGGCATAAATCCCAAGAAATCTCTTCATTCAGCACCCACTCATAACCCTGTGAGTTTAACCTATGGCCTAACCTTCCCAAATGCAAAGTCTGCCCTGGACACCCCCAGCAGCTGCAGCAAAGCTGAAACCAGATCACCAATGACTCTGGCATCCAGAAATGGTAGGCCTCATGTGTGATTCCACCTCACTGAAGCCTTGGGAGGGTAGAATAATACTCCTCACACAGAGGAGCTCCCTGGAGCAGAAGTAGCAGTTAATACCTCATATTAACTGCTTCTTATTGTGCACATATTAACATTCCTAATACAGGAGTCTGCAGGGCAAAGCCCTCTATCAGCACCAGGTGTGGTTACTGTTTCCCTCAGATGCTAACCAGCATTGTACAAAAAACTGGAGTTTAGTGCTTTCTGTCATGAAGCCCAGTTTTTCAGACCACACCCCTGCATCTCTATAGCAAACTGAGGAAATTCCTAACGTGCTCAAACAGAAGGGAGATCTCACACATGTTTGCCTGGCAGAGATTTATTTTTAGCCAGGGCCTGTCCCAGCCACTCTGTCAGGAGTACCTCAAGTTGTGTAACATGCTGAGGTGATTCTTTTTGCCCACAAAGAGAGTGCTAAGACGAAGAAATTTCCTCCTCACTGTTTCAAGCAGAGCGTGGGTTTGTCTTTCTGGTGTGTTAATTGGTTACTTTACCTGCAACCACTTGAACGACACTCCAAAGGCCACAGTAAGGAGTTAAATGCCACAAATTATCTTTAGCCCATTAAAATCATTGATTCATGACAGAAAATGGTTACCTGTGTATGTCCTGTTGGGCTTTCTGTAGGGATAAGACAGCTGAGTGAATTTCTTGCAGGTGATTCATTTCTTTCCCACACTGAGCACAAAGGCTTTCAAACCCTGTGGCAAAGTATTGAAGAACAATTATGTTTTGCATCACCATTCTGGTGCTAGTGATGAAACACAACACAGCAAGTGGGTGGCTGTGATCTAATTCTGTCACTGCTAAGGGGGTCACTTTCAGGAGGAAACATGGGGAGAAGGAGACAGGGAACAGAATCTTCCACCCAGAAAACCCAGGCCACTGTAACAGGTTCTGTGACTCTGGCTCAGGGTGCTTCTCAGTCAGGTCTAAGGAAACAATGCTCCCCAGCTGAGGGGAGGAGAAAGGAGTGCTAACACCTGGCCCCTCTCTCAAACATTCAAGGTCACCTCTAACAAAGGCAGTTTTCTCTCTCTCTCTCTAAAAGAGAGAGAAACACAGCCTGTTTCCTACGTGTTGGTTGGAACGTCAGTGTATTTTTCCAATTTTGCCAGGAGTTGGGAAGTCCTGGTTGTAAAAACAGAAAGAGAAACAGCACATACAGAGAACAGAAAAGCAGAACATTCTGTGTGCCACCTGTGGGCTGTTGACCCATGGTATTAACTGGGCCGGGAAACGTCCCAGGGCTGACTCAAGAATTCAAGTACCAAAGTAAGAACATTAAAGCCTGACCCAGTGACATTCAAATACTTGCCATCATCATCTGAGAGCTCCTGCACTGACTCTGGCGTTGAACAGCTGCTCTCTGTGTTCTGGCTGTGGTTGGAGGGCTGATCACTGGTTTTGCGGCGCCTGCAGTCTTTGGCAGACCTCTGGATGAAACAGGGATTAGAAGTGACTCGGTCTCTTCTACACATTGAAGACGTGTGTGTTTGCTTTAAATAAAACAATTTGGGGTGCTGGGAAATACGTGTGAGATTGTGAAGTTTTGACTGCATTCTCAGCAACTCCTAGTAGCTGGACTCTGGCAGCTACTTAAGGATATTATACCCACGCCTCATACAGAAGCATTTCCCCAAAAGACAGCATTAAAAAGACACCTATCCAAATTATTCTTCTTGTAGCTTTAACTGACATGTACTATGGGTGAACCTTATAGTTCCCTTTCTGAGTTGTGTACCCAACTCAGCCAGGTACAAAAGAGAAAGTTGGAAAAGAAGAAAAAATTAGAATCAAATTCCCCAGCAAAGTTTTTTCAGAAGGTGCACAAAGGATCTAAACATCACAGAATTTTTATGCCTAGTTTCCCGATGCACTTTGGAAAGTTTCTCCCTCTCTCTCAGATGAGTAAACCAAACACATTGATTCAAACTTCTCAGTACACTGAGAAAACTGAAAAGCAGTTATGAACCTCAACTTCCCCAATGAATCAGAGACGTGATTCAGATGTGGCGTATTATAAAAGTCTATGCACATAAGATACAAGTTTTTCAGTGTAGCGTGGGTTATACTTAGCTAGTTTAGCAGCTCTACATTTGCAAAGTGTGTTATGAATGACATGTATCGCTCCAAAGATGAAAGCACTGAAATAGGAGAGTATTATCTCTGTTTAAGGGCAAGGATGGAAAGACTTGTCTTGTCTTGTCTGAGAGAGAGTGAGCGATAAAGGGTGAAGGCAAAGACTGAATCTGAAGTCAGGGGATCTCATTGTGTACTCCAAAACCTATGGGAAATTTTCTTCCTTGGAAACACTGAACAGTGAAGTTCAGCTCAGTCATGTGCAAAATTCAGTGTAAGAGTCACTGTCACTAACATTGGGTGGAAAAAAATGCCTAAATTGATAGAATGAGTCAATCAGTAATTACAATTCTTCGGAGCTAATGATGGTATAATACTGCAGGTCTATGGTCACAAGCTATATTTACCCAAAACAAAACTTTCAGCCTATGCTGTGCTTACATGAAAATGCTGGAGAAAAAGGGCTGTGTATCTAAACAATCATAAGGAATATTATATTCCCCAAAACAGGCTTTTTACCTTGTGCCGTGTAATTTGATTGTTTATGCATGTTGCTTTGTGGTTTGACATCCTTGTGGATAAGTGTCTTTCCATTGTCTGAAGTATTCCATCCTTCTCAAATTGGGCAATGTCGTTCAAAGGATCCCAAGGTCTTAGACTTTTGAGACCAAATGAAAAAAGTTCAACAGAAAAGCAAGAATCCCACATTAGGTGTGTTAAGCACAATACATTAATTCCACATGCATCAGGGCAGGCAATCATTCCTGACAGTAGCCAGACTTTACAGATGCAGTGACAGGACTAACAGTTCCCTGCACATTCACAGTTCCTTGCAATAAGTGAGGGGGGTCAGTCTCCAGAGGCTTCGCCCTTCTTGCCCGGGGAAGGAGAGCACAGTTGTTAACTCTGCTCTGAACAGTGCAGAAAACCTCTGCTAAATGACTACGCACTTGATTGCAGCAATAGGAATTTACATCAATGGCACAGTGGATTTTCCACTGCCAAGCCCTCATTTCCAGCTATTCCCAATTAGTATCATGAATATGTATTCTAGTGATGACATGGAGCTCAGAAAGGGCAAGCTCTGGACATAGTTTTGGGGAATGGCAAGGCTCCAATTACAGGGCTGTAGCCCTGCTTGCATCCCCGGGAACTCAGGCAGTGAGATGTGTTGGGAATGCCAAGCCCAGCACTCACTCCTCATATTTGTAGCGCCATTCGTTGGTTCCGGCATCGTGCCGGAACAGCAGCGGTTTCCATTCCGTGCCGCTTTCCCTCCGCTCCCGGGCAGCATTCCTCTGCTCCTCTTCCAGCACAAACTTCTCCTGCGTTGCCTTGTGTTGATCACCTTTGTTTATTGCACTGGTAACGTGCTGCCAAAGCCTAGGAATAATCAGGGAAGGAAGTTAAACCACCTGAGAACCAACAATGTATTTTGCCAGCTGGAACTTTAGAGCAGAAATTTGTTGGGTCTATTGATACTCCAGCGGAACTGTACCAGGATTGCTCAGCCTCTGTTCTAGCTTGTAAGTTAAAGGAACTGAGAATGGCAACACTGAGTGATGTGCTGAAGGAACTTTCTCCTAGTTAACATCACTTACAACAATCATTAAATTCTTCAGTGCTGTCTGTGTGAGTCATAAGGAAGCTGTGCTCAACTCACTGGGATCCGTGGACTCTTTAGAGGTGATTGATAGAGAAACTGTTTTGTTCCTCATCTTTTCAGGCATTTCTGTTTAGAAGCATTTGTGTCAATGTCTATCCCCAAAGCAAGGGCTTTATATTTAAAATTTAGAAGCACTGGAAAATGAATTTATGTGCACATCTTGTAGATGCACATGCACCTCCTATACAGGATTTATAACCAGATCTGTAGGAAGTTGATTCAATCCACAAGGAACAAGCATGTTCTCGTGCTCACAAGCTGCAAGCATGAACACAGGTTTTCACTCATACTTGTTGGCAGCTGCCAAAGGATACGTGATCTGTCATATGAGCTGTTCTCATTGAGCATCTGCCCTGGGGAGAGGATCTGCCTTCTACCAGAGAAAAATCAACACCTTTTTTTTTACTATACCAAACTGTGATCAGCCTCTCTGCAGTTCCTCTAATCAGAGCACTTTAATCTTCATTTCAGATTGGAAATACTTCTGAGACTAGCAGCTAGCCCTCCCAAAACACTTCTGTATGCTTTAGTGCTTAGAATGTGCACAGGAGATCCAGCTGCTCCAGTAGTCCCAGCTCCACAAAACACCCATCCGCCATTTAGAAGATGAATTCATTACCGCATTTAATTTGGAGCTTGCTGTGAAGTTCTTAATTTAAAAGTGATCCTGAATCTTTCATTATGTTTCTATAATCATACATTAACACAGCACTTCCAAAAATGCAGCCTCTTAGGTAATTAACTGAACGTAGAGCAATGCCTTCCTTTTGTTTAAAACAAGTCACTCCCCTATTTCTGTGTATGAATCTTTCCTCCCAGAAACAAAGGAAGGAAACTCAGTGAGGGATGGGGGGGGGGAGGAGTGAAATAACAGCCTGAGAAAATATTGTGGTGGTGTAAAGCCTGTCCTAAGGAATGCAGTGGTGTAAAGATTGAGTCCCTTAATTCTATGAACCTTAGAGGGACGGCACAAAATTGTTTGACAAGGGCAAACTATTCCATCAAGAGCTGCATGTGTCCGACAATGAGACCCTCCACGCTGAGCTGCACAACAGTATGAGCTTCAGAGATTCTCCAAGAATTGTGAGAATAGGTGATTTTCAGCACTGCAGGGAAGACTAAGCAATTTAGGCAGAATATAACCTGGATTAGATGGCAATTTATTCACGCAACTGTCAGCATAAGAAGAAGTTTGGTGCAATGCCTGTTGGGGATCTCTATAACTTTCCCTTTTGCCTCCTTCCCTTGGATGCATGTATCATTATTAATCTCTGATGTAGAAAGGGAGTCATCTCTGGCCATAAACTCTGATAAACAGAGAACTGGAGATTCTTTGCTCACAAGACCAAGATTCTCCTTTAAAAGAATCTTCTTCTGAAGATTAAGAGATAAATGTACTGCAGTCCGCCCTGTTCTGCAGAACTAACAAATCTGCTCTGTAAGTTACTAATACAGACTTTATTGTCCATAATGCCCATTGCTGTCCAAACTAAATCTTCATGTATTTTTATTTTCACGCAATCCCTTTCTTTACCTATAAAAGGGGGAATTTTTTTAGGGTGATGTGATGCAACACCAATTTCAGATGTCCACAGAGAAGTGGACAATGTAATGCAGAGCCAGGCAGCAATTGCACGTGCTGGCTTGGGATTTTGGCTAGTGGTGGTTGACCACACTGGAGAGGAAGCACAACTAACTTGCTTAAAGCCAGCCAGCTCCACATAACTTTGCTCAGCACATAATGCTCTTGCTCAACAACTGTACAGCGTGCATCATTCACTCTTCCATTTTCTAAGTGTATTGGGTTTGCATGGCAACCCAATGGGTTTGCCTGATTTTTGGCAAGGGGGGTGCTACAGAGGTGGCCTCTGTGAAAAGCTCCAGAAGTCTCCATAACATCTGGCAGAGTCCTGATGGCTTCAAATATGGACATGATGCTGGCCAATGCTAGGATGGTGGTAATGCCTCTGTGATGACATACTGAGGAAGAAGTCAAAAGAAAGGTTATGGCACAGTTTTAATTGTGACTAAAGAAGAGTGGCGTGAGAACATGTGAGAGGAACAGCCCTGCAGACACCAAGGGCAATGCAGAAGGAGGGGGAGGAGGTGCTCCCGGTGCCAGAGCCCAGATTCCTCTGCAGCTCGTGGTGCAGCCCATGGTGAAGTGGCTGTGCCTCTGCAGGCCATGGAGATCCACAAGGATGCAGAGATTCACCTGCAACCCATGGAGGAGACCCACACCACAGCCTAAGAGGAAGCTGTGACCCTGTGTGAGGCCCATGGAGAGAGGAGCCCACACTGGAGCAGCCTCTCCATGAAGGACCCCGTGGAAGAGTGACCCACGCTGCAGCAGTTTGGCGGGACTGTTGCACATGGGATGGACTCACATTGCAGCAGTTTGCAGGGAGCTG
>WAAG01028340.1:32636-46550 GCA_013390105.1 Tichodroma muraria | reverse complement strand
CCCAGCACCGTCTGTCCGTGTGTGCCCGGGAATTCGGATCCTGCTCTCTCCCTGCTTTGCTGGAACCGCGCTGCCGCGGTGCCCGCGCCCGCTGTTCCTTCGCTCCTGCTCTGGTTTCCCCACGCCATGTCCCGCATCCCCTGCTGCTGCCGGGACCTTTCCACAGCTCCAGCAATCCCCGCCGAGCTCCTGACACATCTCGGGCTGTGACACCCTGGGCTTTCTGCCCACCCCGGCCGCTGTGACGGTGATTGCACCCCTGTGGTAAAAGACTCACTGCGCCCTGATTCTCTTTTGTTGTTAACACCATAGTTATTGTTGTTATTTTATCTTGTTATATGCAGTCGTAAAGAACTGTTATTCCTATCCCCTTACATCTTTGCCTGAGAGTCCTTCCAATTCCGGGACTGTAACAATTCGGAGGCGGGGAGGGTTTGCATTCTCCATTCCCAGAGGGGCTCCTGTTTTCCCTGGCAGATACCTGTCTTCCAAACTAAGACAGATGTGATGAACTGACTGAAACTCCCACCCTCCTGTCTCCTTGTGCCACTGGGGGAGGAGGTATAGTTGTGAAGCAGGGAGGGGTGGGGGGAAGGTGGTTTTAGGGGCTTATTTACTTCTTATTATCCTGGTCTGATTTCTTTCAACAATAAATTTATTTTATTGTTGAGCCATCAATGGTAACTGATGAGTATTTTTTCACAGTTCTTACCTCAACTCATGAACCCTTCATTAAATTTTCTCTCCTCTGTGCAGCTGCAGAGAGCGAGTGAGTGACTTTTGTGGGTACCTGGCATCCAGCCAGAGTCAAACCGCAAGACTAAGTTACGTGCCAAAACTACAGTTTTCAGATAACCTAGATCACTCTCCTAAGCCTGGTGGAGACTGCACTGAGATCTCAGCTGAGATTATGAGGCAGGGTTAAACATCTGTTTAACTACATTCATAGATAAAATCCTGTTATGTGGTTCAACGTACCACTCTGCGGATGCCAGAACTTTCCACAATTCCTACACCTACTTTAAGAGCTTGTGGTTGAAATAACCCTTCTTAACAAGATATTCAACCTCAGGATGACATCCTGCCCTTTCATAAAATGCTCCAGCAGTTACAGAGATCTCTGGAATCCAGGCAGGATTACTATTTTAAGCAGATAAAATATAGTCTCCACTGTTTCTCAGCCCAGGTCTATTTCAGAGCTGTACTTCATGGAAATACTCCAGAATTAATAGCCTGGAAAGAAACAGGTAAATGGGTGGGTAATATGTGCTGACAAAGCAGATCACTGCCTTTCCAGGACTGTGCTGAGGAATTGGAGGAGCCCTGCTGCTCAGAAGCCTGCTCCCAGGAGAGAAGCAGCAGTGAGATGTTCCCAAGCTCCCTACCTCTCTGACTCAAAGTTCGTCTGCTCCTCAAACAGCACAATGTGGCGCTTCAGTCTCTGCCTTCGCACTTCACTGGTTGGGTTCCAGAACATTTCTGTGTTCCCATTTTTCAGCTCATTTATATGCACTTCTCCATCCTGAGAAGGAAAATTAAATGAATTAATGACAATCAGAAAGCCAGGGCAGAAATTAATCCTGACAAATCGAAGCTGCTCCTGGATGATGATAAGTGATACCTGTTGGTTAGGAGGCTTCTTTCCTCCTCTATGCGATAAAAGCTCACTGAACACTTCCTGAAAGTTTCTGAAACGAATGAGGCAAGGCATTGCCAGAAACAGTGGCTGCATTTATCGTTAATCAGAGTAGAAAGGGACCTGGTTCCTTCTATTAAGTCATGTCCCCAGACCTGAGTGCCCACAGAAGCCCCAAGAAATTCTTTTTCATGACTGTTCCTCCCACCTACCACCCAGCACGTATAAACAAGATCCCCGGCTCCTTTTTCCAAGGTCTCCCTCAGGACTTCCTCTCCCATGTTCCAATATGCGGTTCCAGGACTGATCCCAGGTTCCCAAGAGACTCCCAGTGTGGATAGTATGAGGTAGACAGGCATCATCAGGCACCACGACATGCATCTCTAACAAGCATATATACAAGCACTCAGCTGCTGCTGTGACCCTAGGACTGAGAAGCATTGGGATTTGCTTCCCTTCTTTATTCAGGTGGGTTTTCAGGTCCTGAGGCAGACAATTTGCCTTTCAGACCCAAGGATTTCTGTCAGGAAACTGGATGGTGTCAGAGAAAAGCCAGGAGAGCAGGCCAGTACTCCTAGTGGGGAGGGAGGAGAACCAACACCACAGTCTCTACCCCACTGCACAGCAGCTCCTCTGTTCGCAGCAAACAGCTGCAAGCAGCAGCTTACAGAGCCACCCTTCCAAACCCATTTAACTTCTTTTGTATATCACTACAGTTTTGTGCACCACAAACTACCAGGACAAAGATCAAGGGAGGAGGGTATAAGCAGGAGGCTGGGAGCTGAGCACTACTCAACCTTGTGGCTCAGGAGAGCCCCTGGATAACAGGATCGCACGGGTGGTGTTTGCAGGACCCACCACAGACAAGATACTCCACAGCCCAGCAAACCTCACCACTGACAGGACTCATCCTGCAGGACAGGGAGCTCAGAATGGAGCAAATCCCTTGTACATGCCTAGAAAGGGAAAATCTCCCAATTTCAACATGGTCATTAGCTTTTTAGGTAAAAAGGCAGATTGCCTGACAGGACAAGTCCAGTACCAAAGGCTACACTGTGGTTAGGACCTCACTATAGAAAGGGCTTTATCCAGGCACACTTCACCTGGCCTACATTAAATACCTCCTTCAGATGAGACAAATCCTGTCTCAGAAATGGCAATTTCTATAGACTGGCAAGGGAGCACAGGCCAACTGTCATGATGATGTAGGTGCCCAAATGTTGCTTAGAGAAATACCCAGATATCCAGCCCAAAGCCAAGGTTCATTGCTTTTATTTCAGGTACCAGGAGTTTCAATCAAAATTAGACAACATCATTCACTATGCAACTTTATTCTTGCTGGATTTTGGATTGAGCGTGGCTCTGAGAGAACCCCTTGTGTATACTGAGTGCACAAAGGTGCCAGGTGCTCTGCTGGCTGTCCCCAGCTGCCCATAGAGATAATATTCTCACTGAATCAATGTCTCTGTCCTTCAGCTGATGAACAGGGTAGTAGCTGTCTCCTACCATAAAGGCTTGCTGTGAAAATAATGAATTCAAAACCCTCCAAGTTCTTCCCTGATACTGATCTAACTGGGGAAGTACTGAACACACCAGACAAAAGGCAGCCTCAAGATCTTCACAGTCACAACACACACTGCATCTCCAGCCGTCAGTGCTTGTCCTAAGCCTCAGGCCCTAAACACAGAACCATTTGCTTTCATAGAGAACCCCCCTAGTGCTCCCAGCTTCTGGTCCAGGCTCTGGGAGTGCAGCCTTACTCACACTGCAGATGGACTGGACTATTGAACCGTAAATGACCTCCAGAGGTACCTTGAGAGGTGTGGCCCAGGCTCTGATCTGCATGCCCTGGGGCTGGCAGGAAGAGGCAGGACAGAGCCCTCCCAGCACCCATTCCAGTGCAGGGAGCCTGCCAAGGGCTGCCAGTCCTCCCTCGAACCCTGCAGCCACGGGCTCGTAACCTGTCAGCAACTTGGATTATCAAATGTTACCCAGTGTCCAGTGAGACTCGCTAGCACTTCTTCTCCACATTTAATCTTCCCCGAGATTTGATTAATGCTTGTGCTGCCACCGAAGAAGGGCTGTCAGGGGAGAAGAGAAACAGGAAATGTGTTCAGTCTAGTGAGGACTGGAAGGGAGCCAAACACAGAGATGCAACAGGAGGGAAAGAAAGTGCAACTGCTTGACTTCCACTGCTTCTGGGGAAAGGCAGAATGAATTCTAAAATGGATTCTGACTGTCTCACATTGTGCCCACTTCCTTTTGTTTGTGATACCACAAACATTGCAGCTGCAGGTAGGGAGATAAGCCTTGAGGTGCATTAATACTCAGGAATGCAAGGTCTCATCTTTATTGGAAATGCACTTATTTATTGTCAGCCAGACATCAGGATAAGTGTATGTGGACAACTCCTTCCCACTGTCCAGAATCACAACCTTTGCACCCTTCTCCAAAGAAAAGGAGCAGCACCAGTGGTGACTCTTCCTGTTTATGGGACAGCAACAGCAGTGTGGAACTGCTGATGACTTCGTGTATCAAGTCTCCAGTGTGAAGAAGCTGCGGTCAGCAGCAGAAAAAAACCCCACAAACCAAAGAAAAAGGGTATTTCCAGTCAAGGAAAAAATCCTAGAACAATGGAAAATTCCACCCATCTCCTGGCTGCCAAACACAGGAAATGCCAGTGAGAGTGTGAGCAGCTCTTCTATTCACAGAAAATATCTTTTCAGACATTTTAGCAGGCACTTTCCAAAAACATTTGTGCACAGAAATTTGTTTTTTTTTTGGGGTGTGTGTATGTGTGTGTGTGTGTTTGTTACATAACAATATAAACCCAAATTTCACACAACACCCATGGATAAAATAATCAGATGTATCTCAAGCATCAGTCTGCAATCCAGCAGAGAACTGGTACACATCCAAATTAAAAACAAAGTTAAGGGGTTTACCTGCAACTTCCCACAATTCTACTAAAATAGACAGCTAGGAAATGCTCAAAGCAGAGCATGTAATTACATCATGGGGACCTTTCTGAGAGATGTTTGGATGAATCATACTGTTTTCAAGCCAGAAAAGAAGCACTTTAGGCTCTAAAGTGTTTGTAGGTTTGAGATGACACCCAAGTCAGGGAAATATCCCACTGGCCTCAACACAATACACCAGGCCTATGGGAAGAACAGGCTTTAAAGACAAATATGTGCAAATGTCAAGGAAGTACATGAGGCAAGAGTTCCCTTTGTAAGGGCAAAAAAAGACAGAAAAATATTATTGTCCTCAAACAACTCACAGTTTGCAAAAGATTCCCCTAATTCCATTGATCTCTTGCATTTATGTTAGCTAAGGCTGCAGCTCTGAAGTCCTGCAGTCTCAGTTCTCCTTTCATTTTATGCTCAGGCAAGAAATTGTTTGTTGGAGCAGAAGAGAAATGGATGCTCCTTAAAAAGCATGTTAACAGCCCAAAAAAAAGTTACAGGTTATCACTTTCCCTCCTGAATGTTAACCCATGTAATAAAAGGAATGCTCAAAGATGTCTCCATTTGGTCTGCATACAAGAAATTTGCATCACCAGGCTTTCCAGGGGAGGGGCTAGCTACATGAACAAGTCAATGCAAAACTTGCCAGTGTACAGCCACTCATAATTACCTGCCTGACAACAGGCTTTCACCTTGCCATCAGGGC
Source organism: Tichodroma muraria (assembly GCA_013390105.1). Taxonomy (NCBI): domain Eukaryota; kingdom Metazoa; phylum Chordata; class Aves; order Passeriformes; family Sittidae; genus Tichodroma; species Tichodroma muraria. The sequence continues at coordinate 41,239 of WAAG01028340.1, read as the reverse complement.
AAGGCCCTGTAGCCCTGAGAAACACAAGGTGCAGCTCACATAACGCCTGCAAGATAAGAGTACAGATGTGATGGCTGCTGGAGAGCCACCCCAAAGATCCACATCCTAACTTGCTTCCAGGTTCTTTGCACACTCACTGTATCTTGCAAGCAAAACTAATTATCCCTGCCTAAACAGAAGCCACGCTGTTGTTGCCAAACTTTCAGAACGAAATTTGGCCAGAACCAGCTGCAGAGAAAAAGTCAGGTAAAACTAAGGCTTCCTGGGATCAATTTGAGTTGCACAAGGCAAAACCGATGGCAGGGTGAGTGACACCTTCTCCCCAGGCAGTTCCTGCTCTGGTGCTCACACATATTGCTGGTGCAGAAATGATCTGGTGTGTATCCTGGGGCACAGGGGCAAGCCTGAGACCCATTCAAAATGGGGCCACAAAGTATCTTACCTTTAGCTTGAATTCCAGTTCTGCCCTGTGGTTAGTTTTCTCACAGTCAATAGTAACTTTCCCTCCAAGCTCCATTGTCATGGTACCATATAGAAGTCCTTAAAGGAAAAAAAGAGGCTTAAGAGAGGTCCCAGTGGAAGCAACCTGCTTTCTCAAGTCAATCTGGCTCTTGCTGACGTACTGTGAAATTCATCAGTTGGCTTAAAGTTTTGAAAAGACAGAACTGGAGGTTTCTAGGAAATGGCTGTTTACTATGAGCATGAGGAACTTCCCCTTGAGTCCATATTCCCCATTTATAACACCGAAATAGTTAGGGAATAACTTGACTCACAGGTGCACCTGTGGCAAGCTGAAAGTGGGACAGGAAAAATAAAGAAAGTTGTGCCCAGCAACCTCATTCATCCTGGTGCTTAAACAGATCCAGTCAGTTCTCTCAGGGTGACTGAAGAAGAGAGAAGCTGTAACGGGACTCACCAGAATCTGGGAGACTAGAGGTCATGTAGGGAACTTTTTATATATGTTCACCATTTGCTGGAGAGGGTTTTTGCAGAAAAATTGGTAAGAAGAAGATTGATGCTTTTTTAGGAATACTTCACAGAGGGCATGATATCATAAGGTTACTGTTTGCAGGTACCTAGGCCCTTCTAAATATAAATGTAGAAGTCATTGTGACAAATTAAAAAATACTCAACCCCCAAAATTGAATTTGACTGCTGATTTTAACTCTGAGGTAGAAATGATGCAGGCAGAGCTTCCTGAGGAGCAGTGGATCAGCAGCCATGCCCCAGCCTCAGCACACACTGACTCCACAGAGCAAAGCCACACACCAGCAGGTGCCAGCTCATACTCTGAGAAATGCAATGATTAGAATAACAAAGAAATGGCAAGAAAAGTCAGGAATTACCTTTATCCTCAAAAAGCCAGAGAATATAACAAGCAATTTCAATGTTAACATAATAAAAAGTTTTTATCCTAAGAAGCTCAGAAGTCTTGTTCTTTTCATCTTATCTATAGTGCATATATTTTATGTATTTTATATAGTGTTATATAATTTTTCTGTTTCTGCATAGTGGGGAAACTAATTAGGCCCATTGATGGGCCTAATTCTCTCCTGGGCTGTGCACAGGTAAATCAGAAAGAGTTCAGTGAGGACTGCTGAAGGTCTCCTGAGTGCTGAGTGCTGTGACTCATGAGGAGCTCTCTGGAGGTACCAGGCCCTGTGGTGTCAGCTACTTGAGAGGGGAGAGCCCCTGCAAAGTTAGTAAGACACCATTTTGTTACTCTTTGTTTCCTATTTGAAGAGTCATACCTTACCTTTACAGTGGGCATATGGCATAGTGATCACATAGTCTTCCCCTCTGCTGAGGAACACAAGCTTCGCTTTCCCATCCAACAGCGCGGAAAGTGAGTTACCTAGAATTTAAAAACACACAAATTAAAACATTCTTGTTATACTTTGTCCCTCCTCCTACTCTGGAAAAGCATTTCCATTTAAATGTAGGTCACTAATGAAAGAAGAGCTATGGAATGCTCATAATTCAGGACCCTGCAAATCATGCAGGAGCAGCTGGAGGTAGGCAGTTCTAACAAACTGCTGCTCTTATTTGCTCTGGCATTTAGCCCCTCTTGCAGAAAGAGCAGTAGATTAAACAGGTCATTGGTGGGAGCTTAGAAGTTTATCCAGTTCTCACAACTTTTCTGATTGTGGATGATCCCAAATAACAAATGAAATTGCCAGGAGGACAGCAAAAACTATCTAAAACTGTTTCAGCAAACACACTCAGCAGAGGACAATAACTAAGAAATGTTTGTCTAAACAAAAAAAACTATTTCAAATAGCAACAGTGTTTCAGATCCTGGAGTTCTGCTGTTTCCATTGCTATTACATGACTGGAGGACATTTTGAAGCTCTGGGGCTCAACCCTTAGGAGTCTGGAAGCCAGATAAAAGTTGAAATCTATTCAGAGACTTTTGTGTTTGTTGGCTGAGTGCCAGAGATCTGTACTGTCATCTGTGAGCACATACCGAGTGTACACTGACAATCCCATACATTATCCTGAGCCTGTGCCTTCTGAAAAACAGGTTTTTGAAGCTCTCAGTCTTTCTACCTGATTTTTTTATTTAACATCAGAGTGGTGTCACACTGAAATGGTAGAAATGGGGAAGACTCAGGAGAGCCAAGACACAGAATTAGGCTATCCTGGTGATAGATTTGTCAACCATTTCTTTGTTCTTAACTCTCAACACACTCAGGGATGATTGAAAGCCAAACCAAAACCAATGCCACAACATTACCTGCGAGAGGCCTAGACTTAATGCCTTACCATAAAACTTGGACCTAGCTAGAATGCTGCCAGAAATGCAGAATCCATCCTTCCTATTGCTGACATGAAAAGCTGACACTGGTGGGTGATGGGACACCTAGGATAAAAACAGGCAGGAGTCATTTAGAGCAGTTTGCACAGGCCAGGCAGAGGGGGGGTGCACACTGAAGGGGGAACACAATACGTGACACCATTATGTATGAGAGCATAATACATCTAATCTTTCTCCCCCACCCTGTATTTTCTTGAGCTTGTGCATGTGAGATCACTTTCAGGCCAACAGGTAGAGTGTAAGGTCTTCAAGACAATAAGTGAACAGTGCAGAACTTTAGTGAAGCATTTGAATAACCTCCACGAAACGCATGCAATGGTTGAAATAAAAATTTTAACAAAGCTAAAATTACCTGATTAAATAGGAGAAAAATGTATGTGAAACTGAGAGTCCCTTTATCAAAGACCACATAGTTCTCAGATCCCTTTATTAACACTGTAAATATCAAACTACACCTTTGTCAGGCCAGTTAACTTATGAGCTCTGTCCTCCATTTAATCACAAAGACATAGAGATAAGCCCTCAATTTACTCCTATTAAAATCATCATAGAAAGTTTAAAAATAAAAGATGGAAGGATTTGGTTGTGTGTTTTATGCCCCTTTTCACATAAGCAACAGTAGGGCAGAATCCAATGGAAAAGGTCTTTACTGAAGAAGCTGGTGTCATATATGGGAGACCTGCTGTTATAATCTTGAGTGCCCACCAAGCCTCACATAATTTCTGTAAATCTGCAAAGAAAAAAGATCAGCAGCCAGTTTACACCGTGTTCTGCTCTGCCTGTTTACACAGAGCTCCAAGTTCCTCTCCTAGAGTGGGAGGAGTAGTGTGTTTCTTTGAATGGAGGTGCAAGCAGGTTGGTGTTTGCAACACCTGAGCATCCAAACAGCAGCTTACCTGTTCCGCTATGTAAAATGTGTGACTGTTCGTCTGAGGGTGAAACCAACAGCAGCGGAATGTCTCTCCCAGAATAGGGTTGTATGGCTTTTTTATTCCCTGAAAAACCAAGTAATCAAAACCTGCTACAAATGAAGATTTGCAAACCAGTGCTACAGATGGCCACAAAACAATATGGTAATTTTTTCTCTGATGTTTTAAACAAAGTCAATCACAAGAACAGAAACTGAAGAACTAGTTACATATCCATCTAATCTAATCTTTTCATCTGACCCATGGATTAATCTGCTATTCTCACCTATTTAATATATAATATCACCCAATCAAAGCCTTACAAGATGATTAAACTTTATTATTGCTGGTACTATACACAGCAAAAGCATACTGATGTGGAGACATGGCACAGTGGTACTAATTGGCCTGAAAAGAGAAAGGAGACCTGCTTCCAGCAAAAGGAAAAACCCTACATCCCAGGGCATGTTACTTGTTGATGACCAGTTTTACTTTCTAACTGTCTAGTACAAAGGCTCTGAGGTTGATTGCCACTATTTTGCATTCACTGTCTACTCTGAAACCAAATGCAACCCCAGTTTTAAAAGTAATGGTCAAAGTCTTCTGAGCAGTAACAGAGGTGAAGTCTCAAAGGAGAGGCAATAGAGAAATTAAACAAAACCATAGCAGAAGATTTCAGTGCCCATTACAATCCCAATTTCATGCCTCATTTTACCTTTGGCTTCTTATAGAAGCCGGACAGATACCACCTCAAAACTTGCTTCATTCGGGTGTATGGATCATCTTCAAGGACAGCCCTGCAGAATAGAACATAAAACGTTCTTTATGCTGGTCACACATCACATTAGTTTCTTACCAGTATAATAACATCAATTTCAATCTTCTTTCTCAGAACTAAAGGGAACTAACTTCTGTGCTGCTGCCAGTGAAAAAAGGTGTCTCCCAGCAGAAATACATATTTTTTTTGGTAACTTACACAACACAAACTGTTAAAAAGTGGCACCCCTTGCCCCATATTTCTGCAAAAAGACCAATAAAATTTCTGGAGTGTATCAGGTTTGATTGGACATTGGAGTAGGTTAATGTGGGACTGCCACTCACACTAGAATTGACACAGCTAGTAGAACAGTGTGAGTCATAAAAACAAACCTATGTGATCAAAATCAAAGACTTTTTTTTGGCCTCTTTTTATTTGTTTTCCTCTTTCATAAAAGATCTTTAAAGCTGACGTACTACATGAACTCTATGAGTACTTTGAGATTTCATGCAATACTTCAGGTTGGAAGTGACTTCAAAAAGGCCTCTCAGCCAGCACCTCCAAACAATGCTCAAAGATGAAGCAGGAAGTAAACCAAACCAAAGGCATTCCTGTTATTTCCAAGCATTTAGTCAGATTTAAAAATCAGCTTGGGTAAATTACTGCAAAATTCATTTAGAAGGATCACTTGAACCACAAATTTAACAATTTTTTATCAAAATCTCCAAACCTCTTGAAGCTTTCTTACATATCAGCACTGAGGAGAACTATTTCTTTAACTTCAGGTGGTACAAATACCACAAACAAGGCTTGAAAATACCATGATTCTGTAATTATCCAGAGGAAGTCGAATAAAAATGAGTAGCTAGTGCTGCTATTAGAATATTGCACATCCTAGTTCTACAATCCACTTGGTACATCTCATTCAGAAGGTGGGTCCTATCTGGAAGCAGAACATCTCCGATTTTCTACTCTGCTGCTCCCAACAGGCCTTTCTCATCAATGGTTTTAAAAGATGCTTCTTATTTGTTTATCAACCATCATAATTATATTGCTTTGGGGAACAGAAGTGCTTGACAATTTTGGCTGCTCTCTGTCCTATTCCCCTGTGTACACGAGTACACCAGGAGGTGGCACAGCTCTGTTGTGCAAACTCTGAGGCATCGGCTGAATTCCCATCAGTTCCAGCCAACGTTGGCAAACATGTCCATGTGCAAAGGTGGGTTTGTCAGGAGTTTAATTTCTCCTTCCTTGCCCCTCACTGGGAGCAGTCTACCTGTAAAAAGTCACCGCAGCTGGTGCCTGGCTTGATCTGTGCTGAAGCCAGTGACTTCAGTATTATTTGGGGGCCTTTCTGGTGGACAGAGAGATATTTTCACAAACACAGGAGAAGTGCCCAGGTCAGGCCCACCCTGGGTGCTGCTTACTGGGAGAGCAGGTCGGCATGGTAGTAGTAGTCGGAGAGCTTGTTAAGGAACGAGCGTGGCTCCAGGATGAAGGTGGGCAGCACCACCCGCGACAGGTCCATGCCAGGCCGCAGCTGCTTCAGCAGGATCCACATCAGGCTCTTGTTCTCCTCAGAGACGGTTTCTGTCTGAGACGACTCCCCTGTCTACAACGGCAAAGGGAACTTGAGGGCAGAAACAGGAAAACCGTTCCTCGTGGGTGCATTTCTCTGGGGGTCCAAGCTCACCCATGTGAGCACGGCACGCCAGGCCCGGCACAAGGGTGAACGCTCACCTACACCACTGCAGAGAGACATCAGCCATTTCTCAATGGAAATGAATCTCCAAAGCAATCAAGTGAGTGGTGCAGACAGCCCTGGGTGTCTGTGAAGGCTGGCACGAGGCAGGGAGCACAGCTCTGCTGCACTCCTTCCTGAGCCCCTGCCTGCACACGCCTCAGGGCTGTGATGGGCCAGCACGGACCGACATTAGCCAAGGGACTCTGCACTGCAGGCCCTCAGGAGGTGTGGACGTGCCCAGAGGTGTTACAGCATCCCTTTGGCCTGGTGGATGCTCCAACAGCTCCTCTCAGACCACTCTCCACAAAAGAGAGATTATTAGATTCACTAGGATATAGGTAGAAAAATGTAGGAGGTAAACAAGTAATCAACAGAGAACAGAAGCAGTCCTCCAACTTCTAGACAAGACAAACTGGTGTGTCAATATGGCAAGGGCCCCACTAGCAGGCGAGAGACACAAAAACTCCAGCACCTGCCAATGCTGCTCAGAGCCCTTCGCAGAAGTGTAGGTAAAAAAAGCCAGGGATTATGCTGTGGTCAACCCTGTGTAGTTCCTGTGCATTCAATGGGTCTATGAGATGTCCAGTATGGGGGAATGGGCCTCTCACACCACTAGAGAAGGTAAATTAAACTAAATTTTCAAACAAAACTTACTTTAATGCATCCTAGGCATCATAATTTAACAGTGAAAGAGAATACTTAGGCTTTCTACTGATTTTAGGCAAGAGATTTATATGAAAAAAGGGCACAGATTCACTTTTGGAATGGACTTTGGTTTGGGAGAGGGCATAGCACAACACAACAGGATTTTCAGGTGGTATAAATATCTAAACACTCTTTTTCACCAGCTGAGCATCGCCACCGTGTTGGCTCCCAATCAGCCCTACAATCACAGCAAGTTTACCAGTCCTACAGGGCTTGCAGGCTGAGGGAATTTCAAACTGAGGAACAGCAAAGCTGTTACTGTAATTGCTTTCCATTTTTGTGCCATTCTTCTTTTGACAGTCTGATGCAGTACACACCTTGAACCTCCAAGGAGGAATGGAATACCACAGCATCACCTAGGGCTTACAATGCACATGGGTCTGTCAGAACTCTCATCATTTATTCAGGTTCTCAAGTGGGCATGTACTGCCAATATAAATTAATGCCATATTGAAATTGCTGGACAAAGTGTTACTCAGAATGAATCACTGCACACAGGATGGACATAAACAGTAAGAGAAGAAGGTGCAGGAAGATGTGAACAACCTCAGATAATAACCCTTTTTATAACTTTTTAAAACAACGAGCTTGGAAAAAATGTTGGGTTTTTTTGGCTACTGAAGCATTTATTTTGCATTCTAGACCAACTTTTTCAATCTCAAAATTCTTCTGACACCTGTCTCTGCCTTCACATTCCAACTGCAAACAAGGCAAAACTGGAACCCCAAATGCACAAACACCTTCCAAGAGCTCGGTGATGCACCTACCCACGTGCACACCTTTAAAATGAGCCCTCAAAGCCAAGCTGAAAATTTAACAGTGCCAGTTTGTGACCTTTGTCCTGCCACACCCAAATTGCACACACAGGCTGGGGCAGTTTCAGTTTAAGATGATGACTGACATTACTATTGGCACATGTTTACCTCGATCCATCTCCACCCAGGGGAGCTACATCATTGCACAAAACCTATTTTTCTCTATGCTCCTTTCACCAGTCAGTTCAGATTCAACAACCAGTCCTACCTGTGTGGCCCAGCTGATGACAGTCCCACTACTTGAAGAAATCTTACAAAACACCCATTGGCCAAGGCCACATGGCAATTCTTTTTGGAAGCCTACTGGATGCTACCTGTGCCTGAGCAGACACACTACAGAGAGCCTTATTTAATGCCACACAAAGTGTCACTCTCCAACAGAAATGCAATCTTTTTCACTTGGTTTATAGTGCATTTTTTTCTTATTTTAATGTAAAACTGCAGAGACATCTCTCTTTCTCTCTCACACACCCACGTACACACATCAGTGTAGCCTGTAAGGTCTGTCTAAACACCAAATTATCAGCCTGCCCTACCACCACTTCTAGGACAAGTTTGTCATGTGAAGAAAGGTCATTTCAGAATAAGCAGCTGACAGAAATTAAGTTTGCTTTCATTTTGTCGCTGTGTAAGTTACTCATCATGGTTTAGTGGTGGGCTTGGCAGCACTGAGTTAATAAGTGGACTTGATCTTAAGGGTCTTTTCCAATGTAAATCATTCTATGATTCTGTGGCTCTAAGAAAAAATAGCTTTCCAGCAGTGCATTTCTTTGAAGCACGAAGACATCAGCTTCCTTGTTCAAAGCAGTAGGCAAGCCAGTGCTCAGAGCAGAGCTCCTCTGCTGCCCGCTCAGAA
>WAAG01028340.1:17939-31509 GCA_013390105.1 Tichodroma muraria | reverse complement strand
TAGACTTGTTCAATATAAGTGGTCCCCTTCCTTCCTGGAGAGACTTCTCCCTGTATTTCTGACTGATCACTCTCGCTTTCATTTGTCTTCCGGCTGTTCTCATGTGCTTCATTCTCTGACTCCTCTATGTTGTCTCTCTCTGACTTGTCTGAAAATGCATCGTTTTCCAAATGGTGGTTGTTCTCCAGGGTTGATTCATTCAGCCTGCAACACACAGTTCATTACTTGCTTCAGTTTGATTTACAAAGCCACATTGCTTAAGGCTTTTTAAATACAGTAAAAACACCCCCAGGACTCAGAATAGGGTCTGCAGACCAGGATAGTCTCAGACATTGATTTCCTGAACAATGAGGGGTTTATCACAGAAAGAGTGAGATATTTTTCATCAAAATTTTCCCCTCCACACTGCATTTTTCAAAATGTGCCAGCTTCATTTATCCACCCTTACACAGCCTGCTGCTGCCTCCAGATGGGAGCCCACAGACCAGAGGGACACAGAGCAAGTGCACTCCAACAACTCTACACTGCTGATTAGAGAAGCAATGTATCCATCAGGAGAGATTTTTCCCTTTACAGAAGCTAATCAGTGGATTGCAGCACATATGAAAAATATGACATTATGGGATACATTTTCTTTTCAGTGCTATCACTATTTTATTTCAACAGAGGGTGGTCTTAAGACAGCCCTACACTAGAAAAGACGAATTTAAAAACTAATAGAAACAAGTATTTTCTCACACACATATCTTCCCTTATCTACCAGGCTAACCTGGGGAATGTCCTTCCCCGAGATGATGTTGTGTGGAAGAACAGAGTTCAAAGCATGGAGTGGACAATTGCATGTGAGAAGAACTCCCATATTATAACAGAATCTAAGGGAAAGCATGGAAGGTGTAACAAGCTTCATGCTCAGTGATCCAGAATTTAGAGAATGCCAAAAATTCTCTCAAGTAACCTATAGCATCTCCATTTGAAAAAGCAGATGTGGTTCATATGACAGATGGCAAACGTGATTACACAGGCAAGAGGTCAGGTGCTGAAAAGTATTCACTAAATGCACTTTTTTCAAGGGGTATCTATCATGGGAAGCAGTTTTCCTTATTCATGCGTGTCTGCAGACACATTACCTCTTCCATCGCCTCGCCTAACTCCCACTTGCTGAGCTTCTCAGCTTGTCCTACCTCTGAAAATTTCTTAACTGAAAAATTGCTCTTGGATAGAGCAATAAAAAAATATTTCCAGCTACACAAAGGGTTTCAGAGGATTTAAACAGGCCCTGGATCTTGACGAGTTTTGTAACTTCCTGTAGTCCGTCTTCCTCTCCAAGATTTCTCAGTACATGGGAATGTTCTGTCAAGCATCAAGCTTCTCTATGATGGGCATTTTCTCAGGCCATTCTGGCCAGGTTCCAATTTTCACTAAGGATGTATACTGAAAGTTCCCACCTTTGCTCTTTTCCTCCTTCTTGTTATTTTCTATTTTAAAAAGATAATTAGGCATTTCTAGGTAGAGGCAGACTAAATTTTGAAAAAAAAGCAACAGAACAATCAGAATGCAGAACTGTCATCAGCTTTTCAGAAGATCTCAACTTCTAACTATGCGCTGAAATAAGCTCATGATTTTTAACTTGCCAAGCAACCACATTGTGACAGCCACAGCTCAGTTTCTGGCAGAGTCCAGTTTCTAGAGTTCTTTTCGAAGTGTCATCTACAGCTTTCTGTGCCTTTAGAAAATCTTTCCTTTAATTCTATTTGTAAATATATGTATGTCTGCATATACAGTGTTTATATATATAAACCACAAGTTTTTTTAATTGACAGTTGTACTGTACAGTCAAACTAAGATCATAAATCAGAGTCAATGACCAGCACTAATAATTTGCTGTCAGACATTATGTGTCTTCATTGTTCTAGTGCCAGGATGTTAGTTCTCTTCTTTAGCCAGCAAGCAGTAAATCTAATGACTGATAACCAAATACACTGGAAGCACAGATTACCCAGACATGAATTTAAAATAATAAAGGAGAAAAAAGATGAGGAGAGAGCTGTCTGGAGAGATTATCCCATGATTCCTCACCACAGTTGTTTCCTGGATGGTATGTCCAAGAAAATACTAAGTTTTGATCATTTAAATACCTAATTTATTTCTTAACTTTTCAATGGTCAGGGAAATACGTGAGTGTTGTCTATGGTTGCTTTGCTTTCTTTACCTAGTGAAAGTCTTCTCCATGGGGAAAAAATACTTGAAAGAACAGTTCATTAGAAGGCTTTTAGCTCATGGCTGAAAAGTAGCACTTGTTTCTGTTTCACATTTGTAAGAAAAGCAAGTTTTCCAGTGTCACCAGCCTCACATTTGGGAAATATTTGAAGTTTAATGGAGTAAATTACTCTTTTCTTAGTTTTCTTTCACCACCATCACCACCACCACTACCCCATCCCACCCCCCTCTTCAGTACTTTTTAAGGATTTCAGATTTAGTCCAAGAGGGAAATCAGATTAATATGAAATTCCACTCAACTGTGCACTAACTACCAACCACCACAAACAAGGCAAGACTAAATACATCGAGAGCCATGGGACCACTCTGGGGAACCAAAGGGAAAACAGATGCTTCTCACTCTGAGGATCAAATATGAGATGCTGAAGTGCACCCAGGTTCTTCCTCTGAAGAGAATAACCACTGAATACATGTGATATGCTAAAAACAAAAGCCATGCCTTGAGCCTGGCCAACCCATCAATGTAAGGTCTTCCCAGGGGCTTCCAATGAGATTTGGACCAAATTCCAAAAGCTGAGGTGGGGAGGTGATGGTGGGTGGTGGTGAAATATCTGCTAAAAGTCAGTACTGGATTTCCACCATGAATCTGGGTAACCAGGCACTTTTCATGGCTAATTTACCATTTTCAGCATATTAGAGTTCTCTTACAGCAGTGCTTTATACCCTAAGTGGCATTCCTGGAAACAGCAGTTGGTGACCAGGACTTCTTTGGGTTTGATATTGCTCTTCTACACAAAGCCATGAAAAACTTTGAGTCTTGCAAACAAGTAACCAGCCAGATTCCTGGGGCTGCTGGAGATAAGAGATGAAAGCCACAAGAAACACAACTTCATATTAAAAAGAAGAGTGCCTGGTGCCCTAAAAGTCTCTTGTCTAAAATCACTAGTTAACAAAGTGCTTAAGCCTTTGATTCACTAGCACAGTTATCTCCCTCATTTTTATATGCTACTAAAGACATGGATTTTGAAATCACTGTAAAATCTTGATTTGTTTCCCAGCAGGAAAGGAGCAAAGCAGCCAGCAGACAAATGCAACTTTGGCTCAACAGAAAATCTGCCTTTGCCAGCTCCCAAGGGGGTTTTGGTCTCCCTATAATATCCATCACCTTCCCTTTCTTTTTCTGTTCTTGACAGAGTAGTTTGGCTAATTTGAAGATAGAGTTAAATGTAATTAAGTGGCCCCCTAACAACTGCACGCCAATTTAATTGGTAGGATTCCCTGTAGGGAAAGCATTTAATTAGAATGATTGAATCCCTGTGAGGAAGCCACTGTCACTGGCAAATCAAAAACACTTTGCTCAGCACTTGCAGTTTTGGTTTTGCATTCTCCCTTATTGAAATGTTCTTCATTCCTTCAGGGCTGACAGCAAGCCATCTTCCTGTAGTGCAATCCTCAAACTCCCCTGGGCTTTAAGCACTGGGGAGTTTGGGTACTCATTTCCATGAGTGGTGGGACTCAGAAAGGAGAGCACACTGTCCAGACGACCACATGCTGAACGCCCAGCTTGAACCAGACTCAGCTAAAATTTGAACCTGTAAGAAATATCTGATTGCAATTGTGGGTACTCTGTCCTGCTGAAAACTCTGCCATGTGTGCTGCTGCTACTGAGTCCCATGTTTCAAGGGGGCTTTTAATGTTGGACAACTAAGAGGTGAAATAGAGGCATCACATAAACATCATTCACACATCATATTCTGAAGAAATACTTTACTACAGTTTTAACCCTATCTTCTGCATTGGCTCACAGTAGTCATGGGTTTGCCTGAATGTTCTCAGTGCCACAGGCTCCATTTTAGTATTATGTATAATTCTGCACACACATCCCTCAGCCAAAAAGCAAGTCCACTGCATTCTTGGATTCATTATCACAGTGAGCACAGAGACTCCCAGACATAAGGAAAGTATTATGAAAGAAGTCCACGAGCACAAGTACTAGGGAACATGATGTGGTAAAATATTAGATTTCCTTTTCTTCTCCCCCTGCTTTTCAGTAAAGCTCTTCTTCAAACTCTAGATAAAAACCCGAATAGCAGGACTGAAGAACACATGCTGGGATTACCAGAACCTATCATGGCAAAGAGCAGACTGAAATGCTGTCACCCCTTTGGTCCCATGGGGCCAGAGATACCTCCACACTCTGAAGAGGACTCAGACTCATGCTGTTGTTACAACTGAGACCAAGAAAACCTCTTAAAGGTGAGGTCCTGCTCTGCAAGGCATCATCTTTGCAGACTGCAAGAATTGCTACCCTGGAAACTGCATAACTGATGGTGCATTGCTGTGAGTTCTAAAATTCACATTCCAATCAGCAGAACTAGAAATAGACACTACCTCTCCCAGTTCTCACTCCAAAGGCCAAATGTCTATACCAGGAGGATTTTTGAAGCTGCTTATTCAGCTATAAGCAACAGAAAGGCCTGGGGCTTTTTCATGTGTAGAGAGCTTTGATGTTCCAAAATGCTGCAGTAATACCAGGAATATGAATAGAAAGGAGGCTGTGAGGACTTTTTTCCCCTCATGTAAAAATTTATCTGATTCATCGAGGAAGAAACTGGACACCCCTCAAAACCCCCGTAGAGAGAGAAAGTAATTATAGAACTAAGGATGCAGTGTGTGCACTCTGCTGACTATGACACAGTATTACTAGGGAAGAGTACACATTATTAAAAAATAGATCAGACTCAGAGCCATATGTGCTAGCAACACAGAGGCATTGTTAGTGACTGTGCCTGTGTAGCTACAGCAGCTAGATTCTGCAATCTTTACTCAGGCAAGCCATTTTGCATGCTGGCATCCCCAGACACCATTTTGGCCCAAGCAGGGGACAGAAGAAAGTTGTTTATATACAAACAAACACAGCTGAGATTTCCCCCAGCCTGTGTGTTCAAGCATTAGGTGACAACACCAAGCCCATAAATTAGTGAGGGATGCAGCAGCAGCACACACAGGCTGGTTTTTAATCAGATTTCCTCAGTGGACTCTGGCTAGATTACGCTAAAGTTTGAGCCATACGACACTTTTCTGAGCATTAGGCAGTAACAGCCCCATCTTACTGGAAGAACTCCTGGTCTGACATAGCACTGGTGTGCAAGAGGTGGTTGATCCCCGCATGCGCAGAATCACTTGAGCAGTTCACTTCTCCATCCTTTCCCTGCTTGGAGGCACTGAGCCGGAAGAGGCTGGAGCAGCGCAGGGCAAGTTCCAAAGCATCCAACCAGCATCGGCCTGTGAAAACAAAAGGAATTATTTAAGCATAATAGAATAAATAACACAATTCATGCATTGCTTCTCAAAAGCTTCTTGCCTGGGAGTAAAGCTCAGTATCATTATAATTCAGGAAGTCACTGTGTAGAATATATTTTCCACATATAAAATCCCTAGGTTATCTTGTCAGGAATGGTGTGTTTTAGTGGCTGCATGAGTAATACATCTGCACGGGTGACACACATGGGAGTGGGAAGCCCACCCCAACTCCCTCTTCACTAATAGCATCCCCTTCTGATCTCCCACAACTTGTTCATATCCCACTGCCCCTTTCTAGTTCAGTCTGAGATGCAGGGAATCAGTGCGAGTACGGTGCTTCCACACCACCAGCACCTCATGTCTGCAAGTAATACACCCCCCAAAACACATCCACCACTTGGCATGCCCACACTTCCCAATGGCAGGGAGATTCCAGGGCACTGAGCTGCGTGGGAGAGGTCCCTGCTCATTCTGGGGTCACTGAACCATAGCCTGCTCAGGGGCTCCATGCTGGCTGTAGTGCTGCAGTAACCACCATTCCAGTCAAGATCCAGGATGGGCACTATGTGACAGAGTGATTGAGGCTAGAGAAAGTTGTCAGGCTGTTCATTTTCCCTCTTTCTCTGCATTTTAAAATTTTTTTTCCCATTCCTTCTCTCTGCATGGTCCATCAGGTAATCTGGGGGGGCATCATTTTTTCTTATCTTGCTACAAAAAAATCTTTACCTGAAAGGTCCAGCTTGGGGAAATTATAAGCATGGCACAGAGCCAAGACGAACTGCAGCTCCTATGCACGGCCACACTGGATTTCCTTACAGCCTGCACAGGTCCCAGAGACAGACAGCAAATGAAAAGCACAGGAATCCAAGCTGACCCTCTGCTCCTTTTGCAATGATCCATACAAGGCTACAAAGCTGTGTGTTAAAGCCCAGCCACCACAGTGCTGGAGCTGCTGTACTCACTGGAAGCACCTGAAAATAGCCTGCTTCTGTAGTGCAGTCATTAATGAGGCCAGGGCACCTGCAAATCAGCTGAACATTCGAGAATTGAAGTATCAAGGGAGTTATCCTCTAATTTAAAGCTTGTAAAACAGAGCCCTTCATTGAACTTCTCAGAATACATTTCACAATAATTAGAAGTGTGATTGAGAGGCAGTGAAGGAAACAAAGGATTTTGCTCTAGCAATGGCAAGTGCTGCAAACAGGGTTACTCTGGACTGCATTCATTCCTGGTCCCATTTGGCAAAATTTTCCATTAGATACTTTTCTATCACACAGCATCAAGCACATGCACTTGAAAATGGAAAATAAATTTCACTGGAATCCTGCTGCTCTCCCGGGCAGAATTCCCATCAACTTCAATATGACCAAAATTGGCTCTATAAGATCAATGAAAGTTTTGAAAAAAAATCTAGAACATGTATGTAAAGAAATGTTTGTAAATTTGAGTGGCTTTCAGTGCTTGCTTTGACACAATGCTGCAACCAGTAAAATAAAAATATCTCAAATCTTTGAAGAATTGGAGTTGAACATTTAGCCATGAACACTGCAGAGCCCCAGTCATTTATTCTAATTTTATTCAATAAATTCCTTCAGTATCAGCTTATGATTTAATAATAACATCAGAAATAATGGTTAATAAAAGATTAGAAAGGTTGAATGCTGTTGGAATTGATTTCACACTATTATATATTAAACAAATAATCTTGCATTAAGGCTTTACAGGCAGAGATTTATTCCCTTCTCACTATGCGGAGGATTTGCATGGATAACCCATTAGAGTTAATGGCTGCACTGAGCACAAATCCACCTCTTCCCCCAAACCCACCACTATGCAAATCTGTTTCAGGCCGTGCCATACAAGGGAGCACACTCCTGCTCGGGCACCCCACCTTGAATCTCCTCTGCCTTTAAATTTGCTTTTCTTTTCCAGTTCCGCAGAGTGAGAACTGTGTGATCTGACATTTGGAAATGCTGCATATGTCAAGATATTTTTGTATTAAATAGGCTGTTAAAATCAGGTGCTTTGACAGGTAGGCTGATTTGTAGCAGCATGAGCCCTTTGAGGCAGCACCGAGGTCATCTCCTCAGTGCTCTGCAGCTCTCATGTACACTCAATTATCCCACGATGGCTGAGGCAAGGGTGGCCCCAAGTCTCCCTCAGACATCCTCCTCTCTGGGGATGTAGACAGAGCAACCCATGCTGGCCAGGACCCATGGGCAGCTCTTTTACCCCACTGCACTGCCACAGGTGTTCACCAGTACTGACATGACCTTACAGGCTTGGTCAAAAATTTGGGGTTCACCACATCACCATAGGAAATTTCTAAACAATATATTAGACTTTCCATCTCTTCAGATAACTCCCTGGGAGGAGTTATGAGAAACTTGAATCCTTTCTGAAGCCTTATTCAAGGAGCTTAAATTAAAAAATCCCACAAACTAACCAAACATTAAATATTCATTTCAATACCCCCAGACAGATATACAAAGCTTCAGAGGAACTCGCTGTGCATCAGCAGTCAGCATTCCTTGTGCCCTGCAGTGAACAGAAATGGCATCAGTATACACCCTTGTTTTCATTTCTAACAGAAACTGAACCGAAGGGATGCAGAGCATCCTCAAGCCCAGAAATGGGCCTTCAGCCATCAGGTGGTGCTGTGAATCCAAACAAACACATGTCACTAACCCAGATGTAAAATACGGGCTTACCTCTGCAAATAAAAAGGTTTCATTCTCTGCAAGTCAATGGTGTTAATTGCAGCATAAACCCACAAAATTATACTCTCTCAATTACAGGGATTGCATACAAGATAAACCTGTTTCCTTGCTAAAGGCCTATATGAAATGTTTTTACATCTGAGTGACCTTTCTGTTGAGCTGTATTCTTCTGGATTGTGAAGATGATACAAAAATGCTAGCATTTGGATTACTTAATTGCTTACCTGACAAGTCTACTCACTCCCTCAGGAACTGCAAAAGGGGAGAAATGAATGTGGTCACATAATTAAAGGCTGTCACCTACAGTCATGGTACTGCATAAAGGTTTCATGGCTACCTCAATTCTCATATGTTCTAACTTTGAGTGGGTGACTCAAATACCGTTTTTTGTATACAGGGTAATTAGATCAGAAAAGAATGTAAGATGTGGGTTCCTTCAGAGAGGAATGGCAGCCCAAAAGGATGTATATGAAGGAAGCAAAAAAACAGTTACAGTAATATTCTTTTAGGAGGTTTGAAGCTGCAATGTAAAAATAGCAATCAATTATCAGTTATAATTTTTCACAAAATGTGGCTTAAACCGAGCATATGTTTAAATTCTGAAGAAAAACCCAGAGGTATATTGTCAGCTTGTGGCAGAATCTCCCCACAAGCTTTTAAGCTCTTCCCAAATCAAATTATATAGAAACAGAGAATTGTTTACATTGGAAAATACCTCTGAGATCATCAAGTCCAACTGCTTACCCAGGACTGCCAAGTCCACCATTAAACCATGTCCCAAAGTGCCACATCTGCATCTCTTTTAAATACCTGCAGGGATGGTGACTCAGCCACTTCCCTGGGCAGCCTACTCCAATGCTCATCCACCAAGCAGGTCACCTAACCTTAGAAGCAGATCGGGTTGGTCAAGCAGGACCTGCCTTCCCCAAACCCAGGCTGGCTGGTTCTGATCCTTTGGTTGTCCTGTGCATGCTTTGAGGTGCAAACAGGAATCACTTTGGCTCCTTGCAGGACACTTCCTGGGTCAGCAGGGCACTGCTGGCACCATGAAGAAACCTGGAGGTTGCAAGGCTGAATAGCAGCCATGTGCTTGCACCAACTCTTTTTTTTTTTTAAACAGACAAAAGGAACTACTAAAACCAAGAGACAAAAATAATTTCTTCCCCCTCTTGGGGAAAAAAAAAAAATAAAACAGAAGGTGCTTATGCTGCTAACCTAGGTTCAGTTCAAAGAAAAACTTTAGTCTGTCCTAGTCTTTGAAGAGATCTAAAATTACAAAAATACCTCACAGGACAAAAACAGGCAGCACTGAAAACACTAAACTATTCAGTTTTGAAATTCTTTGCACTCTTCTAGAACAACTCATAATCTGATGTCCCAGGTCTATCTGCCACATTTTGCAGCAGCTGGTCACAAAGGACACAGCCAATGTTCTCTCAGCACTCACCAGAAAGAAAAATCTGCTCTAGATGGAATCACACGATTACACACACAGAAATATCAGTCTGGGACTATACTTCTTTTCCACTGCATTCCTGTAGCTACAGAACACCTGGGATGAATCTCTTGCCAGTTAAGACTTCAAAAGGCTCACACCGAGCAACCACACATTCCTCCAGAGAGGCATCACTAAGGGAATATTATTCTTCTTGAATTATTGAAGTCCTCCAGCTTTGGCCTCATGCCCCACACTTACAAGATAGATGCTTTTAAAAATCAACCTGAAGTAGACTGTCACCTAGAAACGATGAATTCTTGCTCAAGTGCACACAAATCACAAATCGTGAGGAAGAGGCTGATTTGGTTCAGCCAGTGAACATTAAGGTCACCGTGTTCAGCTGACTGCTTATTTTGCTGTACCACTTGGGTGCCTGTGTGCATGATTTCTCACACTCTGGCTGTCAAGATGCAAGGACGTGAGCTCTCAATTAGCTGCAGGTGCAATTTATGCAGTGAACTTGATGAAATCTTGCTGCAAAAGCCTGGATTTTAAAGCACTGTGAAAGGTCTAAGGAATATGAAACAGACATAAAGCTAAAAAGACATTCTATTTTCTCCAGAGTTGCCAGAACGCAGAGATGTATTTCAGTGTTAACTCAGTTTCAAATTGCAATCTTCCTTGTGGTTCTTTGCGTGACCCTTATTTCAATAACCTAATTTCCTCCCCAGATGAGAGCATCAGTTTGGGGGGAAGTGCCAGATGCCTAGAAAAGAAACAACACTGTAAGCCAGACCATCAGGATTTCTACACAACTGCATCCACATCAGGCAATGGAGGCTACCCAAAGCATATCTGAAGGAGAGGGCAGACACAAGGAATAAAATGTAAATGCGGTTCACAATTCCACTGTTAAGATTTTAACCCTTGGTAATCTGCCACTTTGAATTCCTTTAGTAGGAATATGCCCTGTGGCAGCAGCACCCATGGCAAAGTGGAGGTCCTCACTGTGAGAGCTAAGCAGGTGACTTAAAATGCTTAGGACACACCAGGTAGATCTCAGGGGCAGCTCCAGAATGACCTGGGCAGGAAGCTCGGGCCAGATCTAAACTACTAATTCTAAGTCACTCCTCAACACAAATCTGAAATGCAGACACAGTCACTGGTTCAGAAAAAGCAGTCTTCTTTCTTGAAACTGCTAAGAAAGAGAGACGCTGCACTTGTACAGGTTGAGGCCTATAGGGTGACATGACCTTTCCAGAGGTTGGTGTTTAAAACACATCAAAAAGCAGACTGCTGCTCTGGTCTGTGAATGTGAAATCTGCTGTAGCTGGACAGTGGTTCTGCAGATCGTCCAGAAGCCAGGATCTTAAATCCTACCACAGTCTGTCACAGATGGTACAGCAGAGGGGCAAAAGGGGATTCTGAAACGCTGAGAGAAAAAGTAGGCCATGTAGCTGCTGATCATGATATAGTTGCCTGGATGGCTGAACTGTACATCTAACATATGCTGCAGTTCAATATTTCCCAGCAATTCAGAGGCCTCCACAAGTTAGTTATATTTGCCAAATGCTTTGTTGTTCATTTTCTGCTACTAACATGGGAGACTGTGTTAAGAAGAACACAGCCAGGACACCTCCTCAGAGATGCTGTAGATTCACACAGCATTGCACTACGGGGGAGATGTGAACACACTACAAATATACACAAGGGCCCAGATCCCACCTGCCCCATTTGTCTCAGCTGGCTTAGCTCATTTTACCTCAGCCTCCTCTCTCTCTCGCCTATAATGGCATCCTCTAGGTTTGCCCAGTGTGTTAAAGAAATGTAACAAACCCAGGCACAACCTTGTGGAGATATCTATTTACAACAGGTGAAGCAATGTACAGTCTACAAATATTTCAGTCCTGTCTTCAGAGCTTAAAATCAAACCACATAAACTGCAAAGTACAAGTCTTAATTTGCTGCAGTTTATACAGAATTCTTTAAATGTAGCAGTTTCTGTTCCTTGTGTCTTTGTCTGCATATGTTTTACATGACCTACTGACATTAATACTGTCTCCAAGTCACTCATCTCCAACTATGACACTCGTGTTTGGCCATTTGTCAGGACATGTGTTTGGGAGGAAGCTGCTCTTCCCTCTTGTCTGGAGATCCACATCCTGCCCTTCCTACACAAAGTATGGCCACTTTCCACAGCTCACTGACCTCAGCTGTGAAGTCAAATACTCTCATTCAGCTAAAAATTACACCGTTTTTCATGCTAATATTTCTGCTGCAATTCAATATCAATTTTTTTTGTGAAGTCCACCTCTAAATGGACAGATCAGCTTCAGTTTTCTTGATCACCTCATCAGACTCAGAATCTACCAGGCATAATGTGAATGCTCCAAACCTGTGCAAGTTTGCTAGGGCACTGCTGGTGCTATTCAAGAGCTTGTATTTTGTCTTGAACCAAAGGCCCTAGTTACTTTATACATAACACACTTAGGATATATGATTGAGAGGCACCTCAGTTCCTCCTCCTTCCCTTGATCACATTGGCTTTCCATCTAACATTAGGATCCTACTGGAGAGAAGCAGCAAAGCAAAGGAAAACCACACTAAACGGAAAGTAACTCTGTTTTGATCTGCCCGGCCTCTGCATGCTTCCCAAGGATCTTGGCCAACATCTTGGCTTTCAAAATGTGTTCCAGTAACTCATGATTTTAAGCTCTTTTGACACTGGAGACACATAATAATTCACTGGGCAGAAAACTTCCCACAGGCATTTCAACACTGAAAATTCTCACGTGCCAGGTATGGTCCCTTTTGTGCTTTTCCACCACGTGTTGTACGACCCAGACAGAGAGATCACAGCTAGAAACGTCTCACCTCTGATGATCTCTTGGGAGCTATTGCTACCTTGGGAGCCTTTACGGGTGAGGTTAGTTAGAACAAATCTAAAGTTCTTCTACTGCATGTAACTGGCCCGTGGCAGACATCATAAAAAGAGAGAGAAGAAGCTCAGCCACAGGTCTCTTTGCCAGGGTGCCTCTATGGTTTAATCAGTAATAATTAAATTAGTGGAAAGACAAGTGCATGGGTCTCTAAGGAAACAAAATTTTATAAAACCTGGATTGACAGACACTAGTTGAAGCTATTTGGTTGCCTAAGAACTCTGTGGGATTCTTCTGTATATCTGTTCTATGGGCTGTGTGCATAACCAGGGTATGAAATGCCTCTAATTTAGCAGCTGTACCCTACAGCATTATTTTTCTCCACAAGAGGTTATTGCATCAATCTATCTCTTTCTAGGCAGGTGATATTTGGAGCCAGGTATTCTGTATTCCTTCATACAAATAAGCTACAAAAGCATAATATTTTAGGAAATAGATGTGTTTCTATGTGTCTATATAAGTTCTGCTTATTTTCATATAATTTCACTACACTGACATCTGCAAGCAGTTTTAAGCATCAAGGTGTTATCCCTCACCATGAACTGTCCTCTTTTCACTGCAGGAGGAAAATAGCACAGAAGTCTGTAATCAAGGAAGGTTTCCTCCTATTCTAAGTGTCATGTCAAAAAAAGGTGCATTTGCATTTCCAGCCCTTAGGAAATTGTAAAACCTAATCACTGGATCAGAAAGACACTACTTTCAAAGCCCATTTTGCTCCATAAGAAGTTCTTATGTCCCTAAAGTTGCTCTAGATGAGCCCCAAAGGAGCATATGGGATAGATGAGCCCCCCTGGTGGGGTAGGTGAAAAATATCTGTAAAATGAACAGCCTGGGTTAATTTGCTATGAAAAAAAAATTTAGAGTAGTCTGAAGGTCAAATGGAATGAAAACATGATTTTAATCTTCTTATCTACTTATAAATCACTGATATTTTAGGTCCACTGAAGTAATTT
>WAAG01028340.1:0-15343 GCA_013390105.1 Tichodroma muraria | reverse complement strand
AACTGTTCAATGTCTTTCCACCCTTCCCAGGCAGAGTGTGCATGTTTGTGATAGGAAAGAAGGCAGGAGCAGATGGAGTAATTTGGAGACACTCATTAGTAATCATGGTATTGCTGCTGCAGCTCCAAGGCAGTAATGAGCTCCTATGGAAATGGAGCTTGGTCTAACCTATGCTCTGCCCAAAGCCTGCTATGTTTATTCTGGTATGCACTTATTCTAGGAATGGAAAGATCTTATTGCTGTCACTTGGGACAAAATCAGACAAACCTTTGTGCAACACAGAAGGAACTGCTCCATGAGGTGCACGTGGAGTCTGCTTGCAGCCAGACACACTCCCAGTGAAACACCCTTCACACAACACCACTAAAGCAGCAGAGCCACACCTTGTGCTGTGAGTGCCTCCAGCAGAGAGGCAACAGCAGCTCTCCTGGAAGCAAACAAAGGGGAAACTCCATTCTGAGTTCATGGGAAAGGCGAAGAAAGGAAAAGCACAAATTGAAGACCAAAGGTCCCCCAGCATGGGCACATTCTACTGGGTTGCAGTCCTTCACCTTTAAATCCAGGGAACCCTTATGCTGTGGTGGCTGGGGTGACAGCCACTTCAGGGTTTGCTCATTTTATGCTGCCTGCACTTCAGAAGCTGTGGCAAAAAAAAATAAAAAAATCTTGTAAACATCCTGCCACCATGGTTTCAGCATGACCCTCCAGAAATGATGCCCAAGGGAAGCTAAGTCCATCCTGGATGACACATCTCTTTGGGCAGAACCACAGGCTCCCTCCTTGATCTCCTCCCTGCTTCCTTCTCTTCTGAACTCTAGAAGATGCTAAGAAAAAGCAGTTCCTGTATGCAGTAAACACAGCTTCATACTCTTCATGGATTTTGTGCCATAACCTGACAGAAATAAATAGAAATCCCTCCTCCTCCATTGCATTCTCAGAGACCCAGCCTCCTTCAGCTCCATCTTTTCCTCACTTTGTAACAAATAACACAAAAGCAGATCATTTTTCAAATATGCAGACATTATGTCAGAAATAAAAGCAGGGCAGAAAACATCACCAATACTCGTGTGACCACTATGTCACCTGCAGGGGGAAGCAAGAGGATTTCTCCAGGATGCTCCAATACACATTTCCTTGACTTTTGAAAGAATACCACACAACGCTGAAAATCTGTAGTCAGATTTTTGCAGTTTGACTATTACTCTCCTCCCTTATGTGGGCCTTTACAGTATCCAACCATATCCCTTGAAGGAAGGATTTCTCCCTCCCAGTTGATAAGCATGGAACCGTAACTGCCATTGAAAACTGCTCCCGTACACAAGCACTTCACAGTTAAATAGTGGTTTTATCTGGATTTTTGTTTCTAATTTATACTCAGAAAAACAAAATTTGGACAGAATTAAGAGTAGGGAAAGCATCAAATTGTATCTGAGTGTCGAAGATGAAGTGTTGAGAAGACAACATTCTCCAGTCAAGCTTCTTGCCTTCACATCTGCAGGGCTCCTCTGCTGCCAGGAGAAACTGGGATCCTTCTTACTCACTCTCTTTTTCCCCTCCCCTCTCCCACAGGAGGTTCACAAAATTAAGACTGTTTAAAGGCTTAATAGTCAGGACTGGCAAAGTTGAGATTTGATTAGCAAACCAGAGCAGAGCAGCTTAAGACATTACTAGTGACATTAATGCAATCAGGCATTGTTCCCCATGGCATTTTTCCTTTCAGTTGCTTGCAGCTGAGCAGGGTGTTGGAGAGCTATTGATAACATCATTATTTGTGTTTTTAGTGCAGAGGTGGATATTTGCTCTGTTTGAGGAAAAACCCCACCACCTAACAGCACAGATACAGAGGATACAGAGAAACAGTATCTAAAAAAAAAAAATAAATAAAAAAATAGGGAGATAGGAAAGAAGGCATAACACAAGATTCTAACAGGCATTTAGGCACATAGATTAACTCAAAAAGCAGCCAGGTCACTCTGTCAAGGAAACATATTCAATAGTAAGGCATGTTCATGCACGGAGGGGCCCATTTGCAACAGAAAAAAAAAAAAAAGAAAAGAGAGGAGGCCATAAAAATAAAACCAACATCTGCACAGATTAAATGATGTTCTGTATCTGCCCAGTACAGATAATGATGTTTTCTGTCTCCCAGCCTCTGAGCACCATGCCAATGACCATCTCTCACTAAAAGTGTTGTCCCAGCTGCACCAGCACCCAAAGCCCAGCTGCCGCCCCTGTGCAGTACAACTAAGAAAGGATCACCTTCAGATCATTCCTATCTTGACATCTGATTTGAGACTCAAAAGGCATTATGAAACAGGGGGTGATTGATTGGGCTTTGAAAAGTGGAGAGGATTGACAATTTTGGGTAGTATGACAAGACATCTCAAAGAGTCATAAAACAAAGCTTAAAAAACGGGAAAAATATCTACTTAACAGTATTGTGGATAAGCAAAAGGATGAAGATGAAACTGTTGCATTCTGGAATGGAATAACAACTAGAAAAGCAGCAGTGCAAGACCATTAATAGAACTTTCTTTCTTTAAAGGAATGGCTCAAATTCTTACAAATCAACAAAATTCAAATTATACATTTCCCCAGATGCAGTGGATCTGACCCCAACTTACTTATTGTTCTAAATAAACGTCAGAACAGGCTGCAGACAATGAAAGCCTTCCCACACCACGCTGTTCAGCCAGCTTCTGAGCAAGCTTGAAGGGAAATACAACCTATTCCAGGACATCTTTTCCACCCCGCCAGCTGATAGCCCTACAGTCCCTCGGTGAAGCAAGAGGACAGACACCCACACCCTTACACGAATTACTGGGTTGGCATTCCCTAGTCTCCTGCAGCCACCTCGGCAAAATGTCTCCTTCCAGGAGCAGTGTGGGACCACACTGCCATCGCACAGGGGACAAAGTGCCTCTGCAGCAGCATTTGGGGGATGTGGGGGAAGCTTTTCCTACTGCTGCTTGCATTGCTGGCTGATTTGGGACCTTGACGGTTTTGGCCTTGCATTTACAAAGGCCTGGATGGAACAAATAGATAAAAGGTCTAATCCATGTGCACTGCAAAGGAGTTTCAGGCTGAAACTCTCAAAAAGCCAGGGAAGCAGTGCGGAATAAAGAACTCTTTCCCTCAGCAGTATGCTTCTAAGATAGCTGTAGACCCCAGAGAGCTTTATAGGAAAAATAGTACCCTTATATTTAGCTTTCAGCTATAAGCTGTAGCCTTACATCTTACCTTGAAAAGTGCTCCAAAATCTCACCCTGCTACAACTGAAGTTAAATGTCTGCACATCAAATTTATTTGGCTGGTACCACCATAAGGGCTATGGCAGTGCCTGAACCAGACATTTGTTCCAGGGCTGAACCCCAGAGTTAGCTACAAACATCTGCTGGCAGCTAGGCCAATATGTACAAAGGTATTCAGTAATTACCCTGAGTAAACTGCAAATCCACTGATGAGAGTGAAAGCTGGACCATTGACTCTAGTCTGGGTAATCCCTGAAAATTTCACAAACCCGTTTGGCCGAGAGTGAAAGGTGTTCATCCAGATCTTATTTCTATTGTGATGGACAGTAACTTGGGATTTTTGCTTAAGCTCGGGTGAATCGATATTTCATGAGAAACGGACTTTCTTTGCATAGTTATACACAACCAATGTAGATCAGTCAATTCTGCTCCAGTAGCTTTAAAAAGAGGCTGTGAAATGACATAAAATAAAACAGTATTTTTAGCAGTTTCAGTCTCAAACTGTTGACAGAGTGCAGACAGCCTCTTTGACATCAAGCAGCTCACTGGTGGATTTCTTCCTGATGTGTATTTTGGTGTTTACCTCGTGGCTGAAAGCATCTATCACACACAACAATCCAGGCTGAACTCAGGTTTCAGGGAGTATCCCACTATGCAGCTCAAATATGGCTTTCTAAATATGTCTCAAGAGACGCAGAATATTACTCTGACTTTAAAATTTAAACCTCTTTGGACTTCCAAATGTTAGGACTTCCAAACATTTTCAGATATATACTCCTTTAACATTTAATATACTAATTCTTATTTCTATCTTATGTTTCCTCAAGAGACACAATAATTAGATATACATATTTAAATGCATACACATATTGATAAAACCTCCTCTTTCCTTGGGATGCTTCATATCAAAGGAAGGGCATCCTAGAGCAACACTTCAGATCTGTCAGCAGCTCTGCCTTTCAGTATCTGACTGCACTTTTGATTCTATTTTTCACTACCTCCTCTGACTGTGCTTCTCAGAAGGATTCAGTTGACCTGTCATGTTACAAGGAATGTTTTTGTTGACAGACAGTAAATCATCAACAACCTTCTTGGGTGCATAGTCTGAACTTAAAAAGCATCAAAATTCTCAAAACTGAGTAAGAAGCAAGGTAGCAACGAAACCTGTGGAACTTTATAGAAAAGCAATGCATTTAGGCACAAATCAGAGCTGAGTTGCTGGCAGAAATCGGCAGCTTTCACCCCTGGTTGCTGAGGTTAATTTTAAATCTCTCCTCCTACCTTATTAAAAATGGAAAGGCTTTTTATAGAGATTGTATAGCTGTGTTTAAAACTGTTCAATTAACTGCATGGATGAGCAGGAATGTGTCTGCTTGATCTGCTCCCACAGGGCTTCTCCCTTTTGTTAGAACTTCTGATGCCATGTCCAGTGCTTTCACTGCTCTCTCGTGAGTCTTTCCATTTCCATTCCCTCTGCTGACCACCTTGCAGCAAGACATCAGCTTGTAATGCCTTATTTACACTTGTGGTGTCTCCTAGAGAATTTATGTCTGCAGTAACTCTGTTCCTGTCACTGTTTTTGACACAGAAACAAATACAAGAACATTTAAGTTTTGTCTTCAGGGTATCCAAAAGATGTGTCTCTCAGTGCCTCTCAGGAGGTACTGGGATCTTCCTCTTTGCTCATAGGCATTAGATTTTTTTTTTCTTTATTTGCCTTTTCTTAAAGGAAAGAAGAAAAAGGAATACAGCTCTTTAAGATTCTCAGGGAGTTATTTCAAGAAGTGTGAACGACTATTAATCATTTTTGTTACAGGAAGATCCAGAGGTCACTGCAGGAGCCACTGTGTGTACAGGAAGGGATTGTTTCAGCCTGAAGGATAGCTCAAAATGAAGTGGAGAAAATCCTGCTATTTCCATTTAAAAGAAGAGACAGTAAGGGCTATCTGAAATCACACTTTTGTGCAACAGTCAAGGCTTGACCTGAACACTGAGTTCCAAGTCCATTGAAAATAAATCCAAACCTCAGGGGCATTAGAAAAAAAGAAGTCAAATTATAAAACTACTATTTTGTCACTTTGCCAACCATCTCCCAGTATTGTGAAGCACTTGGCGCTTTCTGTGTCCTTGTTTTGGAGGCTTTATTTAACTGTTTCTATGCCCAACTCCTTTTAAAGATGTAGGTCATGACTTGATATAGCTTCTAGGTACTGAACTTCTTTTCCTGCACTAACACATTTCCTTTTTCCTCAGTCTATGCAGGCATCTGTACACTGAGAATGATACATCTGTGGAACTAATCACAAGGACTACGTCTCTTTGATGTCATCCATTGATCAAGCTTTGGTATCTTTGATCTCTTCATGCAGTCAATTCACCACTGCTAACAGCAACTGAATAACTAAATAATATCAGTGCTAGGCAATACCAGTGCACAGAAACTTTGGTGACCAGGAAGAGATTGTTCAACTCATCAGGATTGTTACCTTTACAGCCCAGATGGATTGATCCAAAGGATGGAAGAGTTTAAAGCAGAAGCCATCCTTTTTGGAGGGTCTCTCGATCAGCTCACAAGAATGGAGCAGGATTGTCCCACCCCACTGTCCGATCTTTGGCGTCTTATAAATGAGCAGCACTCCTGGTTTCAGGACACACCATAGTTTGGTCCAGCTCTTCAGAGTCCCACGAATCTGGAGGAACAAAAAAAGTTGCATCTACATTGTTCCTTAGAAGAAACTCAGCATTTATTCAGTATTTATACAGAATTTCCATTATGTTTATTCCAAGGCTGCACCATGATATGCTTCCTAAGGAAAAGACATGGTGTTCCCTGAACAGTCCTAGGGACCTCACAGCAAAACCCCAGAACTTGGAAATCTGGCTATCAGAATCTTGTCTTCATATTTTTATTACAGGCTTAGTATTCTTCCTATCTTTATTACTAGCTCAGTGTTAGCAGCTTGATTAATTTTTTAGGCAATCAGCACTGCAGCCCGTGTGAGATGGATCTGTTAATAATCATGGAGGACATGCCAATTAGAACATTGCATATAAAAATGTTATAGCTAGTCTAACTCGACTTATAAGTCATTTTAATAGTGTTCTGCAGAACACTGCTATTAATGGGTTTTGTCAAATACCCCATTTTTAAAAGTACAGTCTCCAGCTGGTTTATTTCTCTGTCAAGTTCAATGCAACTCTCTCTTGTATAGAAGACATTAAATCTGATAAGAGCATATTAAAGATAACAGCTTCAAGAATGGAGAAGTTTCTCAGTAAGGTTAGATTTTGCCTAAGGTCTTCCTGCCTTCAGTGTGCATAGGCCAAACCTCAAATATTTTCTGTGTTCTGTTTTTGTGGCCCAGCACTATTTGCAGCACACCAGAAACTCCCAGCCACAGCAAATATGCAACAGGTATTTTGTGTTTTAAAAAGTCTCAATATTTATTTTTCATTAACAGTAAACACTACAGGAAGACTTTGCCGCCAATCTAACTTCTCAAATAAACCATAAGAACGTCACTTTTCTGACCTCTAATAATAATTGCAGAACAATGTTGGAGGTTTTTACCACTAACCAAATGCAACTGCATTGTTTCATGAGATCATTAAGTTATTTTGTTTTTCTTAAGAGATATGTGTTTGGCAATATTTGGAATATATGAGGTTCAACCAATTCACTATTATTTGAGAAGACTAAATGGCCCCGAAGGAGGAGAAAACCAGTTCTCATCTCTCAATGTCAATCCAGATTTACTTTGCCACACAGAAATTTCAGGACTTCAATGAGAAGCTGTCACTACCCGAGTCTGTGCACAAGGAGAAACTGCAGTTGTCATCAGGTACAATATGTTTCATTCTGTGCTGTGACAACAGAAAATCCAATTGTTGATAGAACAAGCTGTATCTGCCCATTTTCAGGCTGTTACTCAGTCTATTCCCTCTTCAGTACAAAACCACATTTATGGGAAGAGGCCAACAGAGGCTTTCAGAGAGGAACAAAGAGAGAGAAACATCATGACTTTCCTTTGTACTATGCCCTTTTTGAGTCCTTGAGGTGGAAAGTAAATACCCACAGTTCCACTTTTATAGCAGTTATTTAAATAAAGCTTGAGTTGAAGCTTGAATTGAAGTTACTTTACAGTAACTTCAACACAAAACTGTTTGGTCTTCTTTAACTTAAAAAAGTGCTAGTGCATACATCTCAGACACATAACTACTTCACATCTCACTTATTTTTTCCCACAGCCTCAGAAGAAATGGTCTGTATCAAATACCTTCAGCCAGTCTGCTGTGATCACCACACTGGGATCCTTCAGAGCACTGAAGAGTTGTTTGGTAGCTCTTTTCTTCTCCTGTCTGTAATTTTTTTTTTGTACCTGGTTGAGAACAGAGAAAATATAGTAGCTGTAATCATGGCCTCTTTTGGGGAGGAAAGAACATAATGCATTAAGAACAGTTACGTATAGCACAGCAAGTACTTGACCCAGCACAGATTCCCCAGAAACAAGCACAAGGAAGAATAAAAACATAATGAGAGAACAGGCATTTTCTTCGCTCCTGAAGTTTCATTAAACACAACCTAGTTTGTCTTTGCTTTGGGGGAACGGAAGGAGGCTGGATACCCAGTCTTCTTCACCCCTCAAATTCAAGAAACTAAATCTAATTTCATTCATTTATACTTTTGATTTGGTAGAGAAGCAAGTGTTCAAGGCACAGTTTGCTCAGATTGCCTAGGCAAGTCTGTCCTAAAAAGAGCAGTGAAGGATTACAATCCTCTTGAGGTGCCTAATGGCTCCAGAACATACAAACACAGTGAAAAAATTACACTGATCTGTTCTGCTTGCAATACATCATCTAATCCTGTATATAAAGCCTGTAAATGTCCTTGGCTTATAATGACTCCTAGAAGATTCAGAGGCTTCTCTGAGTCTTGGGAAATTACTCTGACTTGTTTCCAATGGTTTGTTTGGAAGGTACCCTTTGTTTTTTAAAAAAAAGTCAGCTGATGATGACCTGGTTGCTTTGCACATACCTTCAGTGTTTCCTTCTTCATGAATTTGGCTGTAGGAGACACACACTCTTTGTCAGAGCCATTGCAAAGCTTGTATTCGATCTAAAAAAAAACAGAGGGAGAAGAAAATAGGAATGTGTTAACATGATGATGTTCAAGTTATGCTGTGATAACGTGTTGTTTATAACTTTCAGGAATCCATGAAAGAGCTGATTGAAGACTTCAGCAGTGGTACACTAAGCAGGTGCACAAAATGCCTATGCACAATGCAGTCCAAACTTCCTTTTTATACTCATGGCTGGTTGGAAAATTCCCCACCAAATTTTCTTTGTATTTCTCCCATGCAGACATTAATCTTGGTTTAAAAAATAAACAAAAAAACCTCAACCAAACAATAAAACAAAACAGAAAGCCAAAAAATTATTTCTAATTTTGAAAACTGCCCAAGCCTGTTCAGATCTGAAAGCATTTCAATTGCTAGAATAAAACTTACAGGGAATTTGTTATAGATTTTTCAGAACTAGATTTGATATTGGCAATGACTGTTGCTCTGACTGAAANAATCATGTTACAGATAATACAGGAAAACACCTTCATCTTGGCCTTGCAAAGTAAAGCACAAAATAGACACAGTCACTTCAAATCGTGTTTGACAGTGTCAGTGCTGTTTAAAGTCACTTTCAGAAACTAAAGACTGTTCTCATGACTGTGCTGATGGGCTGCAGAAATGCTTCACTTTCATTAGGCATAATGACAGCATTACTGTTACCAAAATAAAGTATGCTTAGAAAGTGCAGCTCTCCAGAGCCCAGCTCACAACGAGGACCCCCACGTGGAAAGGTTCTGTCAGCAAATTATACAAAACCTGGGAAAGGTTAGTGGTGAAAGAATTATGGTACAGTCTGGACTCGGCTGCTTTTTATGTGACCTTGGGGAAGTTACTTTCTCTCTCTGTACCTCTCTTCCTTCCAACCTTTCATGTGTCTGATTCATTCAGACTGTGATCTTTTGGGGTCAGGCACCATCTCTCCCACTCACACATGACAGTTTTGTAAGAAAAGCTCAGCCCTCAGCCACCTTGATTAATAAGTGTGACAGAAAATGAGCTGTACTAAGGAAAAATGCATCGAATACATTTCCCATTTATAAATTCACTGCCATGATGTGAAACAAACCCACTGGGCTCTCAGAATTTCTCTCCTTTATGTCACAAATAAATGCAATAATTTTACAGCACCTTCAATTTCAAGAGACCCACTTCCTTTTTCCTTCCCAGTGACACAGAAATCTCTCGGGCTACTACAGCCACAAACTATGCTGTATGTTAGTGTGAGCAGGAAAATGTTTAATGCCAGCCAGATCAGTCCTTTTCGCATGACTCAGAAAAAAAAAAAGAAATGCATGACCGGATAACAGCAAAC
Source organism: Tichodroma muraria (assembly GCA_013390105.1). Classification (NCBI taxonomy): domain Eukaryota; kingdom Metazoa; phylum Chordata; class Aves; order Passeriformes; family Sittidae; genus Tichodroma; species Tichodroma muraria. The sequence goes on along the minus strand of WAAG01028340.1, from coordinate 5,657 downwards.
AGGCCATTAACTATGCCTTGGAGACTGGGGCAGGAGCAAAAATGGGAGAGAAGGGTGCCTGCTCAACTGAGCAAAACTCCTTGTAGATGATGCAGGACTAGAAATCAGGGGCAGAAAGTGCAATTTGCAACAGAGCCACAGTCGCTGTAGAACCTATTACTTGTTCTCACATTCCCTTGTAGTAGTCTTTCACTAAAACCAAAACTACACATGATACTTAAAAAAATAGTGAAATGAAAACTCTATGATGACACACAAAGGCCAGTGAGAGCCCTGATCTGACTGCTTAGCTTACAAAGTCAACTTGGATCCACTCAAAAAAAAGGCCATCTCCTGGACACTATTCACTGGTTGCTGGTTTTGTTTTCACAGAAAGCTAAGCCTGCCCCCTCTGCCTGCAATGCAGTCTCTGATTCATATTTTGTGCTTTGGACTTTACTGTAAAAACACAAGGTTTATGGTGGGGATCACTGCACAGATGTGATGTCTGAGCAGAGGGCTGTGCCCACAGGGTCTTTGTCATATTTCAAAGGGCAGTAGTAGGCGTTTGGGAGATAAGCTATAAGCCTTTCTCTAGGAAGAAACATTTCCAAGTGCCTAAATATCTCTGAGCAAGAATCCTTCAGAATTATTAGGAGATTATGCTTTCATGATTTGAGACGTGTGGCCTCCAAAATTGGTCAAAAGAACTCTCCCCCTTTCTCTCAATTAGCAGGAAGAATGTCCTGTCCTTGAGACACAACTACGAGCCAATTGTTAATTAGTAATTTCACTCTCTCCAGCCCGAGAGATCAGACACAGAGAGAAACACTGCATACTAGGCCTCATTAGCCAGTGTGAGAGGCAGAAAACACACAGATGTTCCCAAGATTCTAGGAAATGCTGCTCAGGTGCCTGCAAAACATCAGGATACAAAGAATGCTTTTTGCTAAACTAATTAAAGCAAGTTACAGCTGCTTGTTATATAGAAAGTTACACCTCAGAGCTAATATAAAGAGTGAAATTTTGGCCCCTAAGCTCACTTGGCTTGGGGAAATTTGCTTGCAGCTGAATTCAGAAAGGCTTCCAACAACCACAGCAAACCTGAGCCTAGACCTGCTGCTCGTGGGGAACCAGCACTGACACAGACAGAGGCACTCCCACTGCTCCACCAGCCCCACCTGCCTCCTCCTTGGAGTCTCTCTGGGTCATGCTAAAAATAGAGTAGAACAAGCACGAGACTTCAAACCTGGGATGTTCACACAGACAAACACTGATTCTGACTCTTTGTGAGAGATGACTCCATGACCTAGGACACTGGCGCCCAATTCCAGCCAATACTGCTGTGCACACCATCAAACCACAGCACACCACAGCTGATGAAGGGACAATCTCCCCTGACACCACCACAGCCTTTAGGAGCTCAATAAGTACAGTGGAACTTGTATGAAACCATTTCAAAGTTAAAGCATCTGGACGAAGAGCTTTGGAGGATGCTGCGGTGGCTCCTGGACCACTGTGCTGCTTCCTTCAGGCGCTCCCTCCCCCAGGTTTGGGCTACACCAGGACGTGCTGAATCTGGCCTGTAAGGGGAAACGGGGCCAAAGGGATGGTGGTCACCAAGACAGGCTTGAGAGTGGATGAAATATCAGTAGCATAGCTACTCACTGCCCACATAAGAATTCCTAGGCATGGGAAAAAAGTTTCTGTGCTTCTACGTCCCAAAACCTGTGATGCGCCTACCAGCTGTGTGACTGATACCACAGCTCCCTGAGATGGTTGCAAAATGCTTCATGAAAAGAGAGAAAATGTTACTAAGTGTTACTAAATGTTACAACTAAGCCATGGTTGTAACTAGGAGCCATGGACGAGCTTTCAGACGGGCCTGACCTGTGAGTTTTGACAGTTCCCCAGTTAGTTATTAACGAGGCAAACTGATTGCTTCTCCCTCCCGACTTTGTCTCTTGTTGTGCACATGAGGATGCACCATCACTGATCCTAAACAGCAGTTTGCTGTCAAGGAACTGTGATCTCCAGCTCTACAGAGCAAAGCATTTTGTTTCTGGGTTTGAAGTTCCTGCTTTCTCACAGGACAGGTGGAATCAAAGTCCCCAGGATAGCATACCATAGATTCCCATGCTGCTGATAGTAATGATAGTCCCCCTAGGATTAACCTGCTAAGTGACTTGAAGTAATATGATTTCATATTTTTACATTAATCTGTCTCAATGGTTTTGATTGCACCTTTGGCATACATAAGATTCAGTAAATTTGGGCCATCAGCTCTAAAGATTCCCAAGACACAGTAGAGTCTCACACTGCTAAGACACATCAAGAGCATTTAATGATGTCTTTCTACTGGCCTGCCTTTCTCAGCCTGGCAGAAAACTAAGAGAAACCATTTGTCATCACAGCAAGTCTTCTAAGGACACTGGGATAATGCTTGTGCAGGGTATCAGAATCTGCCCCCTGCTCTCTGCAGCAACATGTGAACAATATTGGCCACAGATGAGACTTTGTACAATGGGACAGTAAGGAATTCGTGTCCTTTTTAAAGAAAGAAAAAGCCCACTGGAGTATTCTAATAAGAAAGCAGTAAGTAGGCTTTCCATATACTGGTTCCCATAAAGAGGGAAGTCTGTTAATCTGCCAAAAACTTTCACCAGAGCACGTTGCATCACTCGCAGGGAGAAGAAATTGTTGTCCCTTTTCAGTTCTCTAATCAAACCTGTCCTTTTCAGGACTGAGTGATGACCTCGCCGCTGACAATGGGCTGTACTGTACTCTAAAACATACTTTTTATCCCAGTTAAGTTTCTGTTCCCTTTCATCTCAGTCATGGAGCTCTGGAGATTCGCTGCTGATTGCTAGCAGTCATCACAATACTCTAACACGTCTGCCAGGCTCTGTAAGAGAGCATGCAGAGTCCTCACAATAGTGCTATTCTGATCCAGTGTCTTTTTCGTGACTTCATTTCCAAGAGGAACCAAATCATTTCACAGAAAAGCAGCCTGTGATCAACCCCGGTGTGGGGGATGCCAGCCCATCACCATGCCAGCCACGCCTGGGACAACAGCAAGAGGAATATCCTGTTACTTAGCACAAGCAATCCTTGCTGCACAACAGCCAGAATTATCCCAAATCAGAAACATTTCACTGAAGTCATTCTCAAGCTGTGCTCTTCATGCTGACAGCACTGACAGCTTACAAATTGCCCTTTCGTCTTCTTTGCATCCAAGAGAGAGAAAGACAAGATCAGATGGGAATTTGAAGGCAGAACAAAAGGATCTGGGGTCATAAGTTATGCTTCACAAAATCAGTGACATGTCCTTGGTCAGATGTAATTTCTCCAGTATCTTTTCCACATATAATTGCTACAAATTGTGATCACACAGAAATAAAAGAAACGGAAGAAAAATTGTTTAAGTAGTATAAAAACTATGGAAAAGCTGGGTTTGGCATTACAACTGAGAAACTCCTTGTTACTCATGTGAATATTCACAGATATCTCAACCAAAGGTAAGCAATTTTGGTTTCATTATATTATAGGCAGTTCTTTTTGAAAACTTTTTACTTTTGTTGTGAATTAACAGCTCATCCAAAGCACAGTAGAGTCAGTGAAATGAATCTTACTGACAAACAACCTTTGCAGTAGGACAGATTACCCTTCAACCGATATGCTGCTTTACAGCAAGCTGAATAATCTTCAACTAAAACTTTCCAGCTGGGAAAAAAACCAACAACATAATGATCCCCTCTTATTTCAACAATGTTACAAAGATACAGTGACTGTGTTTACAACTCTGAAATAGCACAATGATTAGCACAAACTGAAAAGACTGTACAAATAAACAGTTGACATGACAGCAGCATCTGGGGAAAATAACTGGCGAAATTCAACCATCCAAGCAACTTCAAATATCAAGTTATACCAGTGTTTAGTGGAATCCTTGGCTCCATTGCATTAAATTACAAAAATATAAATAAAGAAAAACTCACAGACCTCACAGGATTTCTATTTGATCATTTAAGTGTGCCTTGCATGGGAAGTTCGTTCTGCAAGGTCAGAATATCTAAAGAATATTTGAGGCGAGATGGGAAAGATGCTGTTTCACATAACTGTCATAGACTTAGTGCCAGCAGAAAGCTGAAGCTGTTTTGATTTCCCCTCCAACTATTGGCACAGCTTATGTCCCTAGGCTGAGTTTAAACAAAGTGAGCAATGAAAAACAATTGTACCTGCAGTTTTACTAAATTGTTTAAAAAATAATTTCAATTTCAGCACCTCCATTTGCCCTCACCTTCCTCGTCAGAAACACTAGACTAGGGAATTACGACCACCTATGCTGACATGATTGTACTGCTGTGGCTTACCCAAAGTTATCAACTTCGACTTACTACTGTCTACTTTCACCTCTGTGAGGCTCTTGGGTGTTTTCAGGGCTTGTATGTACCTACACAAGTTAGGGATGTTCCATGTTTTCCACTTCACATACAAAATCCCACCCCTCTACAACCTGATTTTCCCAGGATACTCCAGGCTACGTCTCTGCTCAGCTGAAATCAGCTGCAAAGCCCTCTGTGGACAACTGTGACTACCCTAAAGTGCTGCATGTGGAATTGAGGAAGCAAAGTGTGCTGAGCCAGGGCACAGGAGCTGAGTGTAAGTATTCGTAGAGACAACTGACTCCAAAGTAATTCCATCCAAAACATGGAGAGCACGAAGTATGGTAAAGAAAAGACAGTAAGGGTCCAGCTGAACATAGCCACCACCCGGAAGGGCCAGGATCTCCCATTAAACTGTGCCTAACACACACAGGGGGTGTTTCACTCCTGAGTCTCACCAAGGTGATTCCTGCAATATCTGGGTCTGTCTGCCAAACAATTCCTTGGTTTGCTAGCTAAGGGAGAACAGAGGAAAAAGTACACTTGTAAATTGCCACATTTGTGAATGATCTATGTTAGTCCTGAGTATAACCCTGGCTGGAATTACCTCAGAGGTCAGGAGCATGATTCATAGATCAAGCAGGGTGAGCTTGAGACAGTAGGGGAACTGCAGCGTAAGTCTCAAGTGATCAGTATGTGCAGTTTCAAACCACTGTGCAGCTAAAATAAATTTCTAGCAGTCAGTTATATTCATATTTCAGATTACAAATCACACAATAAAGACCTGAACAATTGGGGCATGTGGAAAAAGTCATTCACAATGCTTTGCCTTCCAATACATCACATAACTCTGCACGCAACGGCTGCACTCCTACAATTTCACAGACTTCATTGCAGCATTAGCAAAGGACTGGAAACAGTGAAGAACCACTGAGCTCCAGCTTCAGGAATTTTCTGACTACTCCTTAAAATATACCTCAATTCTTTGTGGCTCTGCATGCATACCAAGAGACTCCAGCTGCCCTCTAGCCAGTAGAATTAATAGGTAAACACAGGAAAGAAAGAAAGAAAGAGAACATGCAGCACTGCATGCTGCAATAAAAGATGCTTCAGAGAACTCCAACAGCATCAAATGAGGCACAAAGCAAAAGAAAGGCACCTCCTGTCACTATCAGGTGTGTGCTAACTGTACTACCTGGTTGCAGAGACAAGCTTGAGGCTTAGGGACTGTTTGGTGATACTTTTACACCCCAGATATGAGCCCTCATCCCAGAAAACAAGGATAAAGGGCTC